>ML292912.1:228615-286814 GCA_005239495.1 Nicotiana undulata | reverse complement strand
ACTTATGTATTTATTTATGTGCCTTACATACTCAGTACATTATTCGTACTGACGTCCCTTTGCATAGGGACGCTGCGTTTCATGCCCGCAGGTCCTGATAGACAGGTCGAGATCCCTCCAAGTAGGCTATCAGCTCAGCGGAAGATGTTGGTGAGCTCTATTTGCTTCGGAGTTGCTCGTTGGTTAGTATGATTTAGACACGTATTGTTTGGTAAGGTGGGACTTTGTACCGACCTTTATGATATTTATGTACTCTTAGAGGCCTGTAGACATATGTCGTATATATAAAGGATTGTACGGTCTGACCGGCCTATGTTTTGGGTTTATAAAGGATTATGTTGGCCTATTAGGCCCATATGTCATGTGTATGTAATGATGTAATAAGAAAGATACGTTACATTGGTACTCGGTTGGGTAAGGTACTGGGTGCCCGTCGCGGCCCATCGATTTGGGTTGTGATAGGATGACTCCCCAGCAGAGTCATCATGCTGTCACGCCCCCTTTTTCTATCGCACGAGTCAGATACGGAGTGATCGGGTTTATGACATTTTGGACAACTCCTTAAAGGAAAGGTTTAAAGAGGAGTCGCCACATAACAATTTTGTGGTGCGTTAGGGAACCTAGAGTTGATAACTCATAAACTAGTTTGCATTACCAGAGATAGGGTAAGGGCTTGAAATTATCCCAAGGGTAAGGTGTTAGGCACCCCTCGAGATCCACAATTGTAGTTCCCAGCCAAGAAATTTTGTGAATTTGGACGGTGAACAAGTAGCAAGTAAGGTTCATATAAGAGGGGATTTCAAACAAGTATGAAAATCTTTAAAGGTTTTGGAAAAAACATTAGAATAAACATTTGAAAAGAGTTGTCCTAGGTTAAAAGTAGTACGGATCACATCAATACAATACCCGGTATGTCACTTCCTCAAAGAGGCGGCTACACGTGGTATTAGCGCACCGGTCATCATATCAGTATTCTACCCTTCCCGCCCCATTAAGGTATTTAAAACGCATGTGTTGGTTACGAATACTTAATGCGTGCTATTACCCGTCCCGTCCTATCAGTCCTGGAGGGTATTTAGGACTACTATTCCTACAAGGTAGGGACTAGGCTGAAACCCTAGGTTCAAAAGGATAAAATTCTAAGCGACATGTAAAACAAATAGGATTACAGATATGGGGAACACATATGGGCAGATATAGGGCTCGCAGATCCCTCCACAGATAAACACATAAATAGAACGTCTCAAACACAATCAAAGTCTCAAAAACAGGATTTAAAACAGGGATTTTGAGTTGGAAAACAGTAGGCTCCAGCAGTTTTGGTAAAAAGGAACGCCTTTGAAAACTCAGTAATGCAATGGGAAATAGAGGACAGAATAATTTTCGGAAATGAATGAATGAGTTCATAGATTTAGCAATTTAGCAGGATATTAGAAACACGCATCAGTTTAGAAGAAATCCTCAGTAATAACATGATTTAAATAACAGAGTGATTAAAAGAGAAGGCAAGTGACCTTAAAAATCCAACAGTTTAAACACAATGGGAGTCGGTAGTTTAATGAAAGCAGTAGGCTATTTCAGAAACCCAATAAAGTTGAAAATGAAGCGGGAATTTTAGAAGACAAAGTGATTTCAGAAAAAGGGTAAACTGACTCTGAAAACCAGTAGTTTGAAAACCAATAGAGCAGGAGTCTAATAAAGTTCAGTAGAGAGTAAAGGAGTACATGATTTCAAGAATCAGTGTTTTGAAAAATAGAGTAGGAGTTTTAGAGTAAAATAGGGTGAACTTCAGAAAGGGATAAAAAAACAAGAGTGAAGCAGCAAAGTTTTAAAGATTTCAAAAGAAGACTAATTAATTCTAATACCAGCCAAGTGTAACACGATTGATTTTGGTTTAGCACGTATTAGGCCTAAAGTTTGCCTAGGCGTGCGTATACATTGCCTATTTATTTTAAAGGGCGAACAAGCATACTTAGTTCTGATTTTAAGAGAGATAAATGATGATACATTTGCAGAAAAAACGTTTCAACCAATTAACCACATTTTTTGCGAGATTATTAGATTAGGTACATGTTATCTAGACGTTCAACAGAGTATAATTGAAAACAGGCATGCTGAAAGCAAAATCCTAAGGAACATGATATCTAATGCATATGGGAATACGTAAAAGACATGGTTTCTAAATGCCATGCTTATGAAAATGCAACAGAAGTACATTATAGCAGTTTTATTACTGGTTGTAATTATTAACTGTGAGGCTGACAAAATGATATAACTTTAATAGACATGCTGGAATGAAGAACCTGAACAAGATTTCTAATGCATGAAATGCATGTCCTAAACTGGATGTCTATTGCACACATAGACTGGTCATGGTTTCTATGAATTATTTTAAATATGAAATGTTAAATAGACAGGGAGATAAATTAAATAAAAGTATGAAAAATAGGAAAAATGCTCATTATTGCAAAGAGTAATTTTGGGAGCTTATATGCAAGTTTGAAAATAATTTGAGGAAAAATTGGGTATCAACACTTATGAACATTCCAAACCTTCCAATTTCCAACTTTCGCCAAATAGTGTCGAAACTAGGGTTGTTCATTTTGATCGGATATCCGAAATTCGAACCGATTCGTTCAATTTCAAATTTCGGATTTCAGATTATGTTTATTAAAATTTTAGATTTCGGATCAAATTCGGATGGGTATAATTTTAATACGATTCGATCTGATCCGAAATTATTAGGGCATGTATATATACTAAAGTTTAATTTCGGATTATTAGTACTTCCTTTAAATTTTTCTCCAAGTTATTACCTTTACAATTGATGGATTTAGCTATATTGGCACCATAGTACTCTCATAATTGCAGAAATATGAATTTTTCTTACTGTATTGCCTCTTCTACAAAGAAAATATACATATGAGTTTGCAACTTTGAGGCATAATAATCCGATCTGAAATACGAAAATCCGATCTGATCCAAACTTTAAAAATTACATTTTTTGGCATTTTACGGCCATAACACTAGAAATCCGCGCGAGTCCCATATTTTCGTGTGCAAGCTCCGCCGTGGGCCCGGGCCCCTGGACCCGAATCGCCTAATATTTTTCCGGGATATCAAATACGACCTAAGGAAGGGGAGGGGGAATGAATGCCAAATCTGAAGCAAACCGAAAAGCTAGTTCCCGTGGAGTGAGTCTAGTGCGATCCAATATTAATTTGGTTCGAATTCGGATTTATTTTTCTAGAATTCGAAATTCGAAATCTGATCAGAAATGTGCTAAATCCAATCTGATACGATCCATGCACAACCCTACTCGAAATGCTAGAAACACCATTCGGATCACCATTCGGATCACCATTCGGACCACCAGGCATACGCCCAAGCCCAAAATCACCATCCGTACATACCAGAATCATAAAAACTCATATCCAAGGCCAAATACACCAAGGTCAAACTTGGTCAACTCATCCAAATCAATTCTGAATCACCTAAAAATCAAAAACCGACAATTCTCACAAGTCATAATACATCATATGAAGCTACTCAAGACTTCAAACAGCTGAATGGAATGCAAATGCTCAAAACGACTGGTTAGGTTGTTACAAAAATAGTGTTTCGGCATTGTGGGACCACATTTACCGACAAATGGTGGTCGCTACATTTATTTGAAATTTTGTTTACCCTTAAAATTGGATAAAAATTAAATTTAGAAGTGGTTTTAAGGATACGTGATTTCACTTGACACAAATTTAGAAATATGAAAGTTGATATTAGAAGTTAACTGTAAAAATAAAGAAAACCAATATAAAGTGAAGTTTGGCCCTCGATCTGGATCGCCCTCGAACCAGTTAAGTGAGTAATTAAGAAGTATGAATTTAACAACAGGGCAAGAATGCTTAAGAGAGAAAATATAAAATAGCTTTTTTATGTGTGAATGAGATGACTACAAATGATTAGAACATCCCTTTATATAGTAGGAGAATCTACTTGTGGTACAATTCTAAATACAAAAGAAAATCCCATGATTGGCTAAATAATCGGTCTAGATTTGATACTTGCCGAGATTTCCGCCACGATCCTTTCCAGATCACTGATATCTCAACTTTCATTCGACTCAGTAGGCTTTCTTCGGTCTTGCTCGATGCGTATCATGTTTGGTCTCGGTCTCAATTGGTCCTCGAATTACAATCTTGGCAATATATCTTCATGTCGCGATACGATATAACACGGGACCGAACCTCATCCTTCCATCCTATTCTCGATTAACCACACAAAATTGGGTGAGTCCGGTTTTGACCGTATAAAGATAGTCCCCTCATTTCTCATAAATAAGATGATGATAAACGACATGAATTCTAGAGCTTCAACTTTTTGATTGATGATGTCATTGACTAGCTCGATCATGACGTAAGCGACATAGGTGACCGAAATGTCCCATCGATACAGTTCCCCATGCATTTAATGTGTGTCACTCGATGGTCGGCCACTACCAGCTTTGAATCGTCACCATGAATCCAATAAATAGACCCATTCTCCATTCTTTCAAACTTTATTTCCAATCTCTTTCATTCTAATCTTCATAAATCTTTGCATTCTTCAAATCTTCCTATCTTCAGGTCTTTTAGTTTCATTGTTTGTTCCTTCTGAAACCAAATATTACAATCTCAATTCTTCTTTGCCCACAAAAACTAAATGGCTAAGATGTCAAAAACTGTTCCTCAGAAAGAAACTGCTTCCTTGTCTCGGTCGACCGGCGAGAAAACAACGGTGAAGCCACGCCCTGAGGAGTTTGTTCCGGGGGGTGTGTCATTAGTTCCTACTTCAAAGTCTAGAAAACCTCATCGGTTCCTGGTCGATGTGAACTGGTATCGAGATACATATGCTCGATACCCAAAGCCTCCTCGACCAGGTAAAGAAAGATTGCAACTGGGCAAACAAGGAGGTGGTGGTCCCAGTACCGCGAGAAGCGATCACTACCCATGTGGAGGGGTTCCTAAGTGTTTACACTTACCCTTCACGTTGGTTCCCCTCGATCTGGTGATCGTGGAATTCTATAAGAAATATCAAGTGATCCTCGGCCAAATCCACCCCTCTTTCTAGAGGATTGTGATATTGCTCCGCTTCTTCGTGAGCAAAGTCGATGGGCTTCTTTTCACCCTCGACCATCTCATAAGATTGTATAGCCCTCAACTCTATCGAGGTAGGCTGATAAATCTTCAACGTTGATCCACCAAGGCACCCTTCTCGAGTATAGATGAAGACAAAGACCGGGGCTGGATGGGTCGGTTTGTTCGAGTGAGGACCACTGATCTAATCCCCGCCGAGAGTATTCCATTTCCGGAGAAGTGGAACATAAAACGTAAGTATGATTCCGTCGTCGATTTCTCCTTATTATTTTCATTTCTTCTACCTCTTTTATCAGTGTTTTTCTCGATGCAGCCACTACCTGGATGCCGCGCTCAATTCGCCATCTCGAGAACTAGGTTAGGAGCCTAGTATCGAAGTCTACACACGCTGAGCGTGCATGGAGAAATTTGTAAAAGTGTCGGTGGGAGGCCAGCAATCACGGTAAGCCTTCTTCTCGTCTTAATAGTTTGATCATTTCTTAAACATTTTTCCAAGCTCAATCAGTTTCTTCTTTTGTGGGCCTTGGGAAGGATGCGACAATGAGTCCCCCATCTGGTGATGAAGAAGCCTCGCCACCTACCTCGAAGCCAGCGAAGGAGAGAAAAAGGAAGAGGGACTCAACCTTCGAGGGGAAAGAACCCAAAAAGAGAGTGTCTCGCAAACCCAAGAAGAACATCATCCCCCTAATTTTGGAGTCAGTCCAATTACTAAGGGAAGAAGAAGAAGAAGAGGAAGAAGAAAGAGAATATGGTTCTAGGTTGGTTTCTCGTGCACGAGCTAATACCGAGACTCGAAATGTCACTAAGCCGATGGAAGATGGAATTAATCTACCTCGGCCTGATAGAGTCCAAGGGGAAGACTCGGTTGAAGTCCCCAAGTCGGTTAGAGCCAAAGGTGCCTCAACTCGGGGTGAGAAGGCCGCGGCGGATGCAGTGGATGTTGTTGCGGAGACTGGGCTCGAGGCTTCTCGAGATAAAGAAAGTGCCCCCAAATATTTACTTGGGGTGATAGAAATCGAGACTCCCTCTCGTTTCCTTCATTCATCGAGGAAATGATTCAGGAGGCTCGAGCCGTGAAGACCTTTCACGGAGAAGGAACCCATGGAGAGGAGGATCCTTTCCGTGGTTATTTTGCTGGGGTCGAAGATGTCACTGGTCTGAGCGATTTGGAGGTACCAAAAAAGAGCTCGGGCGAGGGTTCCTCCAGTTTCAGTCTGACTAACTAGTTTTCGGCCCCTAGTGTCGATCCTGGGTGCAAACAAACGATTATTATCACAGTCCCAGAGGATGACCGGGTTCTTGCTGCCCCCGTAGGGGTGGCTAGATACCTTAGGAGTTTGGTTATGGAGGAAGACCAAGCTCGGATGGACGAGGTGGGAGAACCTTGTCTTTTCAACGAGGCCCAACAGGATCTAAATCGGTTAAGTGTCATGACCCAAACCAATGGGCCGTGAGGGGTGCCTGAGTCCTACCTGTCGAACACCCTTAAGCATGTGACTAATGTATGAACATGAATAACTTGTGCTGAATTACGAGCATAACATGTGTGAGGAAAACCTGTCCAAAAGACATATATACATATACGTACGAAATACGTAGGGCAAGCCGACAAGGCTGCTATAGACAATTGCATATCCAAAAGTGGAAGACAACAAGGCCACATACTACCTAACTATACATGACTGTCTATAGACCTCTAACAGAATATACAATTGTACAAGGACGAGACTGGGCCCCTTCATACCGATATATGTAAACAAACCTAATGTACCAAAATACAAAGCAACTTCGAATCAAATGGAGCAAACCAACTCTTGTTGATCAAGGATCTTAAGAAGGGGGACCGTTTGCTTGTCTACCTGCACCTGTGGGCATGAAACGCAGCACTCCCAGGCAAAAGGGACGTCAGTTCGAATAATGTACTTAGTATGTAAGGCATAAAAATCAGTACATAAAAGACATAAATGAAACATGGAATAAAGAATTTTGCATGTAAGTCTAAATAGCTTTGTAAATCCTGAAACATTTATAATGTCATGCATGTGCATATAAATGTCGTGTCATGCATTGGTATAGGTGTTCATAATATCATCAAGCCTCTGAGGGCATCCCATCATATCATCTAAGCCACTGTGGGAAAATTCATCAACATATACCAGCTGATCAGGTGGTGGTGTGTATATAATGCCGTATCCTTTTTCCCATATCTCATATACGTAAAATATACATATGTATATATATGCATATATAACGCCATCTAGTCATGGGTCAATGTAAATGAATGCAATGCATGAGAAGTACGTCAATAAAATCTTTTGGAGTGTCATGAGACCATTATGCCTCTGATTAATATCATGAAATAGGCTTTATCAACTTACATATTTTCTGAGATCCATGAATAGACGATAGAAAAATAAGACATATGGGGAATCAAGAATATAAGCATCTCTAGCATTTCTACGAATAGAGTCATTTATGGAAGTTGTGTATTTGTTCGTTTTGTTTGTGTCGTATGGATCATGCCAAAAGGGAAAGAAGGGATAGCCTTAACATACCTGAACCGGTTCTCTGGACAATCCCTCTAACACACGTCAATCGCGACAAAACACGTGACAACAAGACCGGAGTAGGGGAAAATCCGTATGATATTCTTGAGATTGCACCGTACTCCCTTACAATTGCAAAATCTCACATTTCTTTGAATTGTTAAAGATCTTATCTTGCCTATGTGACTTACGTTTGTGACACACAAACATTTACGTTTGAATTCTTATCACATGCATATAAGAATGAGTTTGTGACTTACGATTCTTAAGAATGAATATGTGACTCTCCTTTATTAAATGAATATGACTCACATTCCTAAGAATGAATATATTTCTCTCCTTTATTAAATGGATATGACTCACGTTCTTAAGACTTGCCACATAATATAGTGACTTAAGAGTCACAATTCTTGGGGTGGCTTGCTGCCACATGGGGGAGGGCCTAATCTTATCCAAAGATTTTAATTAATCTCCCACTAAAAGTTATTAATTACCCAATTATCCATATAATTAAGAACTATCTCAACTTACTTAAAATACTACTCACTTTTAACATACCTTATACACCTTACTATCATGGTCATATAGCACCGTGTATGGCACTAGTCCATAAATATCGAGTATTATAGCTCGGACTGTATTCTATCCCATATTGACAAACTTCGACGAAACTCACTTTTTTTTATTCATTTAACATTTAGCATTCACGGCACTTACTTATCCCTTGTTATAAATAGCATAAATGCTTATAACCTCAAGATAATTTCATCCTTGAGCCTACGTCGATTAACTTATGAAAAAACTTTTACGTATGAAATCGGGGGATATAACAGTAAGTCCCTACTCTCAATGTCAATTTTCTTTCGATCCCGAGGGGAGCTGAGCCGATATGAGGCCGTAATCCGAGGGCTCGCTGAGGATGAAAATGCCTTCAAGCTTCTCAGTGATCAAAGAGAAGAGGAAGCAAAGAGCCTTCGTTGTGAGCTAGAAGCGGCTCAGAAAGAACAAACTGATCTGGCCAAGCAGGTAAGAAGAATCTTAGAAGTTAAACAGATTCGGGCGTGGTGGCTAATAATTCAGTCCCACTGGTCCATCAAAATCTCGATATAATCAAGCAACTTCGTGGGGAAATAGATGCAACTAAAGGTGGAGACCGTGGCTTGGAAGAAAAACATGGATCGACTTGCCTCAGAAAAGGAGGCTGCCCGAGCTCAACTATCCTCGGCTGACAACCAACTCCAAAGTATAAAAAAGAAAACCTTATTGCAATCCAAGAAAATTGAAGAGTTCCAGTCTTAGTTGGGTTCCACAACTTCCGATCGAGAGAAGCTGGTCGCAGAACTTGCAGCGGCCAAATCTGAGGTTGAAGCGGCAAAGGCTGATGCTGATGCAATTGTGGCCATCTACCGGACCGACGTTGAAGCTGCTCAAGTTCGAGAAAAGGAGGTTGTCGAAGCTGCTCAGGCTCGAGCAAACTAGGTCTCCAAACACGCTAAATGCCAGTCTCGAAGGGAGACTCTCGAAAAGATCCACGCTCGTGGCTTCGATCTTACAACCGATATCGAGAGCTATAAAGAGCTTGAAAGTCGAAGCCAAAGTGTTGGCCTTCCCCGATGACGATGATTTTGGGAGCATGAGAGGGTCTGAAAGTGGAGAAGGCCCCGAGAATGAAGATGTCGCTTCTGGAGAAGACTAGGCTCCGTAGGACTTGGTACTTTTTGCTCTTCTCTTCTGCATTTATTTTTTCTTCGGGGTCATTTTCGGGTTGTTGTAAAGAATTTTGATCGGGCCATGTTTCCCTTGTAAATGATTTTTTGACATATATATATATATATATATATATATATATATATATATATATATATATATATATATATATATATATATATATATATAAGAACTTTGTTCCCTTCTGTCTTATATAAGTATGAAGTTGTCTTCTAAGATTCAGGGTTTGGACAATTTAATTTATATCGGACCGTTATAGCCCTTAGGCTTTATCATCGAGCGAGTGCTTGTTCGAACTCAAAGTAAGGTAACCTTGAGGTTTTTGAACGAGGATGGTCTCTCGAACTGAAAGTAAAAATAGTCCTTAGGCTTCGTATTTTTTGTATTAGGCCAATTTGGCCTCAGTAAAAAGATTGTTTTATGGCTTTCTCCCCTTCTCGGCTTGAAATAAGTTTTTTATCGTTTGTGTTTACAAAACTGGTAATGCCTTAGCATAAAATAAGGAATTGATCATGAGTTCGTACAATTTAGTACTCATTAGAGTTGTTGAGGCCTGATATTATCGAAGCCTTTTATGATTTTGCCAGGGGTAGCTTTTTAACCGGTTTATGAAAGAATTCGAAGGCATGTTCCATTACAAAATTCGAACGTCTCCGAACCGTGCTAATTCGGTCGTCGCCTCTTAGTTCGGGACTTTTCCATTGGACTTATTTTCCCAATTTACTTCGACCTTGCCCGAAGTGTTAGTGCCCGAGTGGGGTGGCCGTGGCCTTTAAAAATCGAGGGTTGCCCAAAAGGTCTTATAACCTCGAAGATTTAATAATTCGATCTTGTTTATTTCAGACGAAAGTCTCCGAATGTAGGGGTAATTATTCAAACTCTGGTTGTGATCGACCCTTAAGACTGTTTCCATAACAGTTCGAGACCATGAAGTAGAAAACTTTTCTAAGGCAAGGAATATTGACAAAGAAAAATACTTCTCTTTATAAATGATTATACACGCGTACATGTTTTGTGTCAGGGCTCGAGCAACTTATGTGGGCACAGTCCGTTTGATCGTTTGGCCCTTACAAATTTTACCTATCGAGACCCTACTTCTATTAAGTAATTTCCTCGCAACAAAGTTGACATTCGAGGGCAATGCCCCCTAGTATTTGAGGTTGATTGCAAAGAAGCCTCGGATACTATTGAATTTTTCTAAGTTAGCGCGATCAATGGTTGCCTCATTAAAAACCACGCCGAAAAACCCATTTGGGACAAAACAAGTGTAAGCGAAAAAGAGTGCAACGCATGCTTTCAGACCTAAAGAATTTGTGTCGAAGAACCCATCAATGTTTTTGGTCGAGCACCTGCAAGAGTTAGTTATAAATATAAATGAAAAATGGAAAGGGGTTGTACCTTAGCAATAATATCATTTTAGGAGTGATATGTTCCAATTGCTTGATAGTTGTTCGTCGTTCATAGTGTCGAGCTTGTAGGATCCCATTCCGATGATTTCGAGAACCTGGTACGGTCCTTCCCAGTTCGGACCCAGTTTTCCTTCATTCAGATTTCGGGTGTTGAGGGTGAATTTTCTTAGAACAAGGTTTCCTGCCCTCTTTTACTTGAGTTTTAGCTCGAAATTGCTTAAAGGTATCCCCGAGGACTAATGAAATGGGATTTCTTGGAGGAATATTGGGAAACGAGCCAAAAAGTGAAAATCAATTAAAAGGAGTCAAAATTGGACAAGGACAAAAACAGGGCAAAAATGCTTAGAGTGTGGACCGCACAATACTGTGTGCGGCCGCAAACAATGAAGAATCCCTGTTAAAATGGCCTCAGAGTATGCGAACCGCATAATTCTAGTGTGAACGCAGAAGAGAATGTTCAGAGAGTTGGATTTTGAGCTATTGAAGTTGTGCGGACCACACAATTATTGTGTGGCCGTAGAAGCCAATGTGTGTCCGCATTTACTAATACACGGACTACATAAGAAGAGATTCAGAGAATGTCAATTGAAGATATGCGGTCCGCATGATTTTTGTGTGGCCACATAAGCCAAGGGTGCGACCGCACTAACTTTTATGCGGTCCGCAAAGTGAAGTCCAGATTCCAGGTCAAGCCAAGTGTGCGGTCACACTCAGAAATGTGCGGTCGCACTCAGAAATGTGTGGTCCGCACACCTAGATTAACTGCGGCCGTAGAAGGCCCTGTTGACCATTCAAGCTCAGAGTGCGGACCCCACTCAGAATTATGCGGTCGCACAACCTCCGCAGGGGCATTTTTGTTAGATATTTTCAGCTTAGTATAAATAGGACTTTTTGTCATTTTTAGGTTATGTTTTATTTTTGTAAGAGCACCTGGACGTTGTTCTTTACTGCTTTAAGTAATTTTGTACTATATTTGTCTCAAAACACTAGATTTTAATCCCATAATTAATTATTATAGATTCTATCTTTATTTCTTCTTGAATTTCTATAATTTTCATGAGTAGCTAAATTTTTAGCTAGGGTTGTGACCCAACCCTGGTGTGGGTATTTGATGGGTGTTTGAATTAGGGATTGTTTGTGATTGGGTTAGTGATATTTAGCCTAGTTCTTTCTAGAACTCAAAGATTAGTGGTTGCAAACACTGATTCATGCCTAATTGACTTAGCCTCTACTTGAGAAAGAGAAACTACATCTAGGAAAACTTGGCTAATAAGAAATTGGGGTGAACTCAAGAAATTGATAGCCCCAATTAAAGGGTTGAATCAAGAGATAGTAAGACCCAGCTTGAGCTATTATCACTTGTTTTGTGCAAATACCCATTTGGACTTGAGAAAGCCAAATTCGGAATAATCACTCAAACTACCGAGAGGTATAGAGTGATGTAACGACTCGGTCGGTCGTTCCGTAGAATTTGCATTATTATTACTATTATTTCTTTGTCATACATTGATTATACTGTTTATGATTTGTTGGAGACGGTTGGCTCAGGTTCGGAATGGTTGTAGTGAGAGTTGAGACACTTAGTCTCTAAAAGTAGTTTTATATTTGAAAAAGTCAACTGGGAGTTGACTTATTGGTAAACGATCTCGGAATGCAGATTTTACGGTTTGGATAGCTTCGTTAGGTGATTTGGGACTTAGGAGTGTGTTCGGAATGTTTTTGTGATGTCCGGTGTAGAATTAGGCTTGAATTGGCGAAAGTTAGTTTTTGGTGATTTTCGGTCGGCAGTGGAAAATAGGATATCAGGGTCGGATTGGAATTCCGGAAGTTGGAACAGGTTCATAATAGCATTTTGGATAAGTGTGCAAAATTTCAGGTCAATCGGATGTGTTTTGGTTGGTTTCGGCATCGTTGGTGGAATTTAGGAATTTCAAAGTTCATAGGCTTGAATTTGATGTGTTTTTGGTGTTTTGATGTTATTTTGGGTGTTCCGAGAGTGAAACTAAGTTTCAATGATCATTTATGATGTGTTGGTATATTTGGTTGGGGTACCGAGGGGCTCGGGATTGATTTCGGATGGTTAACGGAAAGTTTTAGAGTTGGAAAATCGCAGCAACAACTGCTGGTGTTCTGCTACTGTGATTTCCGCACCTGCAGATGTTTGACCGCATGTGTGAGCCGCAGGAGCGGCCATGTTGATCGCAGGTGCGGGCTTAGGGTCCCTTGGAGGAAGAATCGCAGAAGCGGAATTTTAGCCGCATCTGCCGGCCGCTGAAGCGACACCTAGGCCGCAAATGCGGGATATGGTCCGTTTAATGAATTTTTGCAGGTGCGGTCCCCTAGAGCGTAGGTGCGATGATAAAGGCCGCAGGTGCAAAAAGCCTGGGTAAAAAAGTATAAAAAGGGGACTTAACGATTTTTAGTCTTCTTTTCACCATTGTTGTGCGGGTTCCGAACTTTTTGAGGGTTTTTGAAGAGGGAAACGTTTGTTCTTCATTGAGGTGAGATTTTTGGACTCATTAACTCGATTATATGTGATTAAGGACCAAATTAACAGTGTTTAATTGGGAAAATCAGTGGAAAAAAGGGAAACTAAGGCTTGAGTTTAAGAGACCTTTGAGGGGTCATTTGGACTCCGATTTCAGAGTTCTTTATATGTACGGACTCGTGAGATGATGAGGATCATATTGGTATTAATTGTGTTGAGTTCCGAGATGCGGGCCCGGGGGTCGGGTTTTGGCTAATTTTGGGAATTGTGCATAATGTTGATATTTTTCTATTGGGTTTCATCCCCCTAGCATAAATTGATGTGAAAAATCTGAACTTGATAGATTTGGAGCACTCGGAAGTTGATTCGAGGCGCAAGCGTGTTGCGGAGTAGATTTTTGGGCTAGTTTGAGGTAAGTATTGTCTTTAAATCATGTCCTGAGGGTATGAAACCCCGGGCTTTACATCCTTTCACGGTTTTGGAGTGACGCACACACTGGATGTTGAGTGTGGGGCGTGCATGAATTGGAAATTTGGAACTATGTTCCTTTTGAGTCAACTATTGAGTTGCGAAACTGCTTTTAAAGCATATGTTAAATAATATTACTATGTTTTGATATATTCGAGCTATAAGCCATGTTTGGGGCCTAGTGCCGATCTGTTTTAACCCCTTGGGGGCTATTTTCTGATATCCCCACTATTTTGATTATGATTTTACATCCAGTCCTTCTTTTTAAATTGCTGACACTCAGATTTGTGGAAATTATTATTTCCTGAAATGAAATACTATTTTGGGTCGAGAACCCCGTTTATTTATGGCCCGAGTGGCATGTTGAGAGTGTCTGACTGAGTGAGGCCGAGGGACAATGTTGTGAGGATAATTATGATATGAGAGAGGCCGAGTGCCTGGGTGGTTGATGCCATGATTTGGCTGTTTATAGCGCTTGGTTTGTAGGAGCCCCTCTGTAGTTTGTACACACCCCCAGTGAGGACAGGTACCTACTGAGTGCGAGTGCCGAGTGCCGAGTGATGAGTGATAGGGAGGTATGAGTGACTGTTACTGAGTGATGGTGAGGTGCTGAGTGACTGATTATGAGTGATGATTTGGCCCGAGGGGTAGTATATAATGATATCTTGCTGAGCATTTGATTATGATTCACTTCATTTTTAATACTGAGATTTTTGGGAGTTCACTGAGAAACATTTGAGAATATACTTGTTCAAAGGATTTTTATGGAAACTGGTTTTCAACCATATGTACTAGATGTTTACTTTATTAAGACTCAGTATTTTTACTATTTGTGAATTAATGTTTGGTACTGTGTGATTCTTATCTTCAGACTTGATTTATTTTCATTACTATTGAGTTGGCGTACTCATCATTACTACTTGCACCTTTGCGTGCAGATCCAGGTACTGGTTCTAAGCAGTAGTCATCTGAGTTCGTTCATCGTCAGCATTTGGGATTTCGAGGTAGTTGTTCAGCGTCCACAACTTTTCCATTTCCCTTCCTTCATTACTAATTAGTATTTTGTTCTAAGACATTGTTTTATGACATTAGAAGTGTTAGTACTATTCTTAGATGCTCGTGATCAGTTGACTCCAGTTCTGGGAGAAGGGTTATAGCATGTTAGATTATTTATGTTGTTTAAAGAATTTGAGTATTATATACTTGATATGAAACGTTATTTGATGAATTTGGGATAATTCGCCAAAGTAATTGGGTAATTATGTGATAAGGGCTAGCCTAGTTCCACGATAGGCGCCATCACGACCAGTTAGGATTTGGGTCGTGACAAGTTGGTATCAGAGCTCTAGGTTACATAGGACTCAACGGTCATGAGCAGGTTTAGTAGAGTCTTGTGGATCGGTACGGTGGCGTCTGTACTTATCTTCGAGAGGCTACAGAACTCTTAGGAAAAATCTCATTTTCTTGAACTCTGTTGTGCCATTCTATTGATTCTGGAAATCTAAACTCCTGTTGTTTCATTCTCTCACAGATGGTGAGGACACGAGCTACGGATCAGGGTGACCTGACACCAGCCGAACCCACGAGGGGTCGAGGCCATGGTGGAGTTAGGGGACCAGCCCGTGCAGCAGTCGGGACAGTACCAGTGGATCCCCCTACTATTCAGGATCAGGTTCCCGCCGAGGGTGCCCCAGCGGGACAGGCTCGGGCACCGGCAGTGCCTATTGTTATTTCGGGTCTTCAGGAGACCCTGGCTCAGATCTTGATAGTGTGTACCAGTTTGGCTCAGGCAGTTGCTATGTCTACTACTGCCGCTACATCTCAGACCGGGGGAGACACTCAAAGTCCAGCTGCCCGGACACCTGAGCAGGTTGTACAGGGTTTTCAGGCACCAGGGGCAGTCCCAGCCCAGCCGGTTGCTCCAGTTCAGGACTATGTGGTCCCAATTATTCCCGAGAATGAGCAGCGCAGGCTGGAGGGGTTCAGTAGACTTCAGCCTCCGACTTTCAGCGGCATAGAGGGTGAGGATGCCCAGGGTTTTCTGGATAAGTGCCAGAGGATACTCCGTACTGCTGGGATTCTGGAGACTAGTGGGGTCTCATTTGCTACATTTCAATTTGCGGGTGTTGCTTTCACTTGGTGGGAGGAATTTGAGAGGCGTAGGCTTGTTGGTTCAGCACCCCTCACCTGGCAGCAGTTCTCCACTATCTTTCTGGAGAAGTATGTTCCTCAGTCCCACAGAGAGGAGCATCGCAGGCAGTTTGAGCAGCTATTCCAGGGAGAGCTGTCAGTTACATAGTACGAAATGCAGTTTTCTGAGTTGGATCGGCATGACACTAAGTTATCCCCTACTAATAGGGAAAGGATCAGAAGGTTCGTTGATGGCCTCACGTATCAGCTTTGGATTTTGATGACCAAGGAGAGAGTGTCTAGAGCTACATTCTAGTAGGTTGTTGACATTGATCGGGATATTGAGTCGGTTCGCAGGCAGGAGCGTGAGGAGAGGGAGGCCAAGAGGCCTCGGGGATCAGGTAGCTTCAGTGGTGCCCCTTCCAGAGAACAGTTTCAGCACAGTAGAGGTCACCCATTTAGACCTCCTCAGCCAGCTCGCCCAGCTTATAGTGGTGCATCTTCGGGGCAGGGTCCCCGTAGCTCTCATCCGGTACGTTCTTCCTTTAGTGCACTTCCAGCTCAGAGCTCCTCCACAGCATCATCATTTCAGGGTTCTTCTATACATGGTTCATCTGGTAGCTATCCTGGTGGCAGGGGTTCCCTTTAGTCCCTATCCCCAGCTCCAGGTAGTTATTTTGAGTGTGGAGAGTTTGGGCATTTATGGAGGCAGTGTCCTTGTCGTCCTGGTAGTTCATCTCAGCAGAGGGTTCATCCCTCGACATCAGCCCCAGTAACTTCACCACCTACCCAGGCAGCCAAGGGTGGTGGTCAGGCAGCTAGAGGCCGCCTTAGAGGGGGAGGTCGAGTAGGTGGAGGCCAGCTACGTAACTATGCACTCCCAGCTAGGCCTGATGTTATGGCTTCCGATGCGGTGATTACAGGTACTATATCAGTCTGTCACAGTGACGCTTTGGCTTTATTTGACTCTCGTTCCACATACTCTTATGTTTCATCATATTTTTCTCACTTTCTGAGTATGCCCCGTGAGTCGTTAGTTACGTCTGTTCATGTGTCGACTCCGGTGGGCGATACTATTATTGTGGATCGTGTGTACCGGTCGTGTGTGATAACTATTTGAGGTCTAGAGACCCGATTACACTTGTTGTTGCTCAGCATGGTTGATTTTGATGTGATACTGGGCATGGATTGGTTATCCCCATGTCATGCTATTCTTGATTGTCACGCTAAGACCGTGACCCTGGCTATGCCCGGAGTTCTGAGAGTTGAGTGGAGAGGGTTTATTGAGCATGTGCCTAGCAGATTGATTTCTTACTTGAAGGCTCAGCGTATGGTTGAGAAAGGATGTGAATATTATCTTGATTTTATGAGGGATGTTAGTAGCGAGACTCCTTCTGTTGATTCGGTTCCTGTGGGCCGTGATTTCTCGGACGTATTCCCTGTAGATCTACCAGGTATGCCACCTAAAAGGGACATTGATTTTGGTATTGACATGGTTCTAGGAACCCAACCTATCTTTACTCCACTTTATCGTATGGCACCAGCGGAGTTGAAAGAGCAACTTCAGGAACTCTTAGATAAGGGGTTCATTCAGCCTAGTGTGTCACCTTGGGGTGCACCGGTGTTGTTTGTGAAGAAAAAGGATGGCTCTATGCGCATGTGTATTGACTATCGTCAATTGAACAAGGTTACGGTGAAGAACCGGTATCCTTTGCCTCGTATTGATGACTTGTTTGACCAGCTTCAGGGAGCTAGAGTGTTCTCCAAGATTAACTTGAGGTCCGGGTATCATCAGTTGAAGATTCGGGATTCTGACATTCCGAAGACTGCTTTCAGGACCAGATATGGTCATTATGAGTTTCTAGTTATGTCATTTGGGCTGACCAATGCCCCAGCCGCGTTCATGCATTTGATGAACAGTGTGTTTCAACCTTACCTTGATTCTTTCGTCATTGTGTTCATTGATGACATCCTGGTATATTCTCGTAGCCAGGAGGAGCATGCTCAGCATTTGAGGGTTGTGTTATAGAGGTTGAGAGAGGAGAAACCATATGCAAACTTCTCCAAGTGTGAGTTTTGGATTGGTTCAGTAGCTTTCTTAGGGCACGTGGTGTCCAGTGAGGGTATTTAGGTTGATCCGAAGAAGATTAAGGCGGCGCAGAGTTGGCCCAGACCGTCCTCAGATACAGATATTAGGAGTTTCCTTGGTTTGGCAGGATATTATTGTCGCTTTGTAGAAGGGTTCTCTTCTATTGCTTCGCCCTTGACCAGATTGACCTAGAAGGGTGCTCCATTCAGATGGTCCGATGAGTGTGAGGAGATCTTTCAGAAGCTCAAGTCAGCATTGACCACAGCTCCGGTATTGGTTTAGCCTACGGGTTCGGGTTCTTATACAGTCTATTGTGATGCTTCTAGAGTTGGCTTAGGAGCGGTACTGATGTAGGACGGTGGGGTGATTTCCTACGCAGCTAGACAGTTAAAGGTGCACGAGAAGAATTATCCAGTGCACGATCTTGAGTTAGTTGCCTTTGTTCATGCCTTGAAGATTTGGCGACATTATTTGTATGGGGTACAGTGTGAGATTTTCACCGATCATCGTAGTCTGCAGTATCTGTTGAAGCAGAAGGACTTGAATTTGCGTCATAGGATGTGGTTAGAGCTTCTCATGGATTATGACCTCACTATTTTGTATCATCCGGGGAAGGCTAATGTAGTGGCCGGTGCCTTGAGTCGCAGAGCCGAGAGTTTGGGGAGTCTAGCTTACCTTTCAGCAGCAGAGCGACCTTTGGCACATGATGTTCAGGATCTAGCGGGGCAGTTGGTGAGATTGGATTTGTCAGAGCCTCCGCGGGTATTAGCTAGCATGGCTTCTAGGTCTTCTCTTTATGATCAGATTAGAGAACGCCAATATGATGACCGGCACTTGTTAGTTCTTCAGGACAGGGTCCGTCGAGGTGATGCCAGGGATGTGACTATTGGTGATGACGGAGTTATGAGGATGCAGGGCCGTATTTGCGTGCCCAATGTGGATGGGCTTCAAGAGTTGATATTAGCAGAGGCCCACAGCTCGCAGTATTCCATCCATACGGGTGCCGCGAAGATGTATCAGGATCTGAGACAGCAGTATTGGTGGAGGTGGATGAAGAGAGATATTGTTGAGTATGTAGCACGGTGTCTCAACTGCCAACAGGTCAAGTATGAGCACCAGAGACCAGGTGGATTACTTCAGAGGTTAGATATCCCGGAGTGGAAGTGGGAGCGAATCACCATGAATTTTGTAGTTGGGCTTCCACGGACTGTGAAGGGGTTTGATGTTATTTGGGTCATTGTGGATCGGCTGACCAAGTCCGCGCACTTCATTCATGTTGGTACTACTTATACTTTGAAACGTTTAGCTGAGATCTATATCAGGGAGATTGTCCGATTGTATGGGGTTCCAGTTTCTATCATTTCTGACAGAGGTACTCATTTCACATCTCAGTTTCGGAGGGCCGAGCAGAGAGGTTTGGGTACTCAGGTAGAGTTGATCACTGCATTTCATCCTCAGACCGATGGGCAGTCAGAGCGGACTATTCAGATTTTGGAGGACATGTTGCGTGCCTGTGTGATTGATTTTGGGGGTTCATGGGACCGGTTTCTGCCGCTCGCGGAGTTTGCATATAATAATAGCTACCAGTCCATTATTCAGATGGCTCCGTATGAGGCTTTATATGGTAAGAGGTGTAGATCTTCGGTTGGTTGGTTCGAGCCCGGTGAGGCTAGGCTATTGGGCACAGATTTGGTTCAGGATGCGTTGGAGAAGGTGAAGTTGATTCAGGAGCGACTTCGCACGGCGCAGTCTAGGCAGAAGAGCTATGCGGACCGGAAGGTCCGAGATGTGTCTTTCATGGTAGAAGAGAAGGTACTGCTGAAGGTGTCACCAATGAAGGGTGTGATGAGATTCGGGAAGAGAGGAAAGTTGAGTCCCCGGTTCATTGGGCCTTTTGAGGTACTTCAAAGGGTTGGAGAGGTGGCTTATAGACTTGCCTTGCCACCCAGCTTATCGAGTGTTCATCCGGTATTCCATGTGTCGATGCTCCGGAAGTATATTGGTGACCCGTCTCGTGTGTTAGACTTCAGCACAGTTCAGCTCGAGGGGGATATGTCGTATGAGGTAGAGCCGGTGGCCATTTTGGGTTGTCAGGTCAGAAAGTTGAGGTCTAAGGATATAGCTTCAGTGAAGGTGCAGTGGAGAGGTCAGCCAATGGAGGAGGCTACTTGGGAGACCGAGCGGGAGATGCAGAGCAAATATCCCCACTTGTTTGAGACTCCAGGTTTATTTCTAAACCCGTTTGAGGACGAACGTTTGTTTAAGAGGGAGAGAATGTAACGACTCGGCCGGCCGTTCCGTAGAATCTGCATTATTACTATTGTTTTTGACTTTTCATACATTGATTATATTGTTTATGTTGTGTTGGAGCCGGTTGGCTCGAGTTCGGAATGGTTGTAGTGAGAATTGAGACACTTAGTCTCTAAAAGTAGCTTTATAGTTGGAAAAGTCAACTGGGAGTTGACTTATTGGTAAACGATCTTGGAATGCGGATTTTACGGGTCGGATAGCTTCGTTAGGTGATTTGGGACTTAGGAGTGTGTTCGGAATGTTTTTGTGATGTCCGGTGTAGAATTAGGCTTGAATTGGCGAAAGTTAGTTTTTGGTGATTTCCGATCGGCAGTGGAAAATAGGCTATCGGGGTAGGAATTGAATTCCGGAAGTTGGAACAGGTTCATAATGGAATTTTGGATATGTGTGCAAAATTTCAGGTCAATCGGATGTGTTTTGGTTGGTTTCGGCATCGTTGGTGGAATTTAGGAATTTCAAAGTTCATAGGCTTGAATTTGATGTGATTTTGGTGTTTTGATATTATTTTGGGTGTTCCAAGAGTGCAACTAAGTTTGAATGATCACTTATGATGTGTTGGTATATTTGGTTGGGGTCCCGAGGGGCTCGGTATTGATTTCGGATGGTTAACGGAAAGTTTTGGAGTTGGAAAATCGCAGCAACAACTGTTGGTGTTCTGCTACTGTGATTTCCGCACCTGCGGATGTTTGACCGCTGGTGCAAGCCGCAGGAGTGGCCATGTTGATCGCAGGTGCGGGCTCAGGGGCCCTTGGAGGAAGAACTGCAGAAGCGGAATTTTAGCCGCATCTGTGGGCCGCAGGTGCGACACCTGGGCCGTAGATGCGGGATTTGGTCCGTTTAATGAATTTTTGCAGGTGCGGTCCCCTAGAGCGCAGGTGCGGACCGCAGGTTCGAAAAGCCTGGGCAGAAAAGTATAAAAAGGGGACTTAATAATTTTTAGTCTTCTTTTCACCATTGTTGTGCGGGTTCTGAGCTTTTTGAGGGTTTTGAAGAGGGAAACGTTTGTTATTCATTGAGGTGAGATTTTTGGACTCATTAACTCGATTATATGTGATTAAGGACCAAATTAACAGTGTTTAATTGGGAAAATCAGTGGGAAAAGGGAAAACTAGGGCTTGAGTTTAAGAGACCTTCTAGGGGTGATTTGATGGGTCATTTGGACTCCGATTTTAGAGTTCTTTATATGTACGGACTCGTGAGATGATGAGGATTGTTGGTATAAATTTATGTCGAGTTTCGAGATGCGGGCCCAGGGGTCGGGTTTTGGCTAATTTTGGGAATTGTGCATAAAGTTGATATTTTTCTGTTGGGTTTCATCCCCCTAGCATAAATTGATGTGAAAAATCTGAACTTTATAGATCTGTAGCACACGAAAGTTGATTCGAGGGGAAAACGTGTTGCGGAGTAGCTTTTCGGGCTAGTTTGAGGTAAGTAGTGTCTTTAAATCCTGTCCTGAGGGTATGAAACCCCGGACTTTACATCTATTCACGGTTTTGGAGTGACGCACACACTGGATGACGAGTGTGGGGCGTGCACGAATTGGAAATTTGGAAATATGTTCCTTTTGAGGCAACTATTGAGTTGCGACCATGGGGATAAGACCGAATAGAGCTACTCGCATTTGTCGTTTTAAGGATACATGATTTCACTTGGCACATTCCCCATAAGTGTTTTTAAGGATATGTGATTTCACTTGGCACAAATTGAGAAATATGAAAGCTGATATTAGAAATTAACTATAAATTAAAGCAAACCAATGTAAAGTGCAGCTTGACCCTTGAGCTTGATCGCCCTCGAACCAAATAAGTGTGTAATTGAGAAGTATGAATTTAACAGTAGGGCAAGCATTCTTAAGAGAGAAAATGTAAAATAGCTTTGTAATGTGCGAATGAGATGATTACAAATTATTAGAACTCCCTTTATATAGTAGGAGAATTCTACTTGTGGTACAATCAAAATACAGAAGGAAATCCCATAATTGGCTAAATAATCGGTCTTGATTTTGATACGTGCCGAGATTTCCGCCACGATCCTTGCCCCATCGCGGATATCTCGGCTTTTCGTTATTCGACTCAGCAGGCTTTGTTCGGTCTTGCTCGAGGCCTATCCCGTTTAGTCCCGTCCTCGGCTGGTCTCAGTCTCAATTGGTCCTTGAATTACGAGTTTGGCAATATATCTTAATGTCGCGATCTAATGTAACGCGGAAAACAAACCTCATCCCGTCATCCTATTCTCGATTAACCACACAAAATCGAGTGAGCCCGATTTTGACGGTATACAAATTTGTTATTTGACATTTGCGACTAAGTAACTTTGTTTTCGACCGATTTCGTTTTTGCTTTCGGTCGGACTGGACGATATTCAGCCAATGTCTAGTAGTGATAGTAGAATTTTATAAGCAAAGTAATATATCTTGCATTCATTTGCTTTGTGCCAAAATCCATAGGGAGTAATTACTTTTTTTGGTATACATTGTCTCTACAACATCAGGGCTCCAACATAATTGTTCCCTATATTTTCTTGCTTACGAATTATGGTATTGAAGTTTTCATTACTCTATAATAGTCGTTTTTAAAATAGTAGTCGAAAATTGTATAATTTTATATGTATACATTATAAAAAGAATAGTTTCTGATACGAAATAAAAATGATAATACCTTGTAAAGATTTGGGGTTTCTACGTCTTTTGTAAGATCATTCACTGTAAAGAGACATTCTTTTTCTTTTGAGTTTTGCTTTCCATATGACCATCTCATAGTAAGAAGAAAAAAAAACTTTACACTATTGGTGGATATCAGTTAAACTTTTACCAATAATATATAGTTGATCTTCTACTAGTCTGTTTAGATATTAAATATAGAACCCAAAGCAACAAATTAATTTGATTTTACTTTAAAATTAAAATATCTAATAAACAAAACGAAAGCTCTATATATTGCGAAAAATTCACATAGAACCGCAAAATGTAGATAATTGGAAAAGACAATATTATAATAATGAATTGAGAATTGAACAGTTAGCGGGGATAGCTCAGTTGGGAGAGCGTCAGACTGAAGATCTGAAGGTCACGTGTTCGATCCACGTTCACCGCATTATTATTTTAATTTTTTCCAATTTCGATTTTTTTTTTTTGTTTTCTATTTAAACACAAAGACCGAACGCACAAGTGTTTGGTGATTGGTCTCTTATTATATCTTCATCAATTCCACTTGCCCTCGTTAATAACCTACCCTTTCCTTCCTTCTCTCCAACTTTTTCGTTATCCCTTTTCATCCTTTATCCCATTAATCTTTTCTCATCTATATTTATTCTTTAACATAATAAAAAGACTAGTGTTGGCTTAAAATCCTTGAATTGTTTTTTTGTTAGAACACTTGAGAAAGAGAAAAAGAGGTGTGTTGAATGAAGAACACATCAAGAAATTCGTGGTATAATGGAGAGTACAAGATTGTTGTCCTCGTTAATGTCGACATCTAATACAATCTGCATGTCATCGACTTATAATAATTTTGTCGATGCCCTTATTGCTTCTATTCTCAATTCCCAAGGCCGATTCCGACGACAAAAAATGTTCCACCAACACACGTTCGACACTATCTTCCTTGTGTGTTTCTTCCTACGTGGCCTTTTGAGACATGCAAAAATGTCACCTTTTCTTGAAAAAATCCTTATCTGCCTTTGAATATTATTAGCTTTTCTGTTTCCTTTCCTTCTTCTTCTTCGTTGTCTTCTCTTGTTGCTGTTTGATTGTTGAACAGAATGATTTCCGGGGCTGGAATTGGAATTGGGAATGGGGACCCCTTAGGATGTTGTACAAATAACAAAGGCAGATCTGATGGATGGACTAATGAGAATGACTATGTAGAGAAAGGCCCCAATGGTCGATATGTTCGGGTAATTGATCTCTAATTCCTATTCTTTACTGTATTTGTTATTAATATTATATTATTTAATAATATACAGAGAGATTTTTGTCGGTATGTTTTGCAGCGGCGAAGCTAGAAATTTTTCAAAAAGTGTTCAAATTTAAAAGCAATGAAAAAAAATCCTGATAAAGGGTGATTAAAATGTGTTATATACTTCTAAAACGTAATATTTTGCTTATGTGCACAATGCAATTTTTAGACCCTTATGGCCATGTGGCTTCGCCACTTATGTTGTGCGATGGGGTCCATCCATAGTTACTGAAAGACTCTGTTGGTTGCTTATACTGAGGAGCGATTTACCTACCGACCCTGTACCGGCAGTCTCGTGTCAGTAAAGCCTTATTATTGAGGGACGTCCCTAAGTAATCCACATCACTATATGGAGATTTTTATTAGTGTGATCATGTATTATTCTAGTGATTTAAGGGTTGATTTAAAATAAAATGTTACCAACAAAATAAGTCACATGGTTTAACATTTAAATCACATGGAAATGAAGTTGTCTCGAAAGATTTATAATTTCTTGGAATTAATGCAGACTTAGCTAATGATAGGGTACAATAGAAGAAAAAGATTCATATCTACTGGTTGATAATAGGTTTTAGCCTGTTTACTAGCAGATAGGTTTTGGCTTGTTAGCGATGTTTTTGAACCTTATAGTATTTTGACCTTATCATAGATTTATATGCCAGTAAAATTATAGAGAATTTCTAATATTGTTATTGTTATTACTATTTTTATATATATTTATTTGGTATTGATGATGACATAAGTTGATCTTAAAATAAAGAAACATGATCCCCAACATGTTCAGGCTGAGGCGACGTTGTTGTTTAACAGTTAAAACTTTGTTATTAGACAACAATGTCAATGTTGCTTTATTTGAAAAATTATTGGCATTGATGAGTTATACAAATTTACAGTGAGTTTTGCTAAACTTTTAAGATGGTTTGGTTAAACATGTTTTTCATTAACTGTCAAATGGTAAGAGTTTGAAAAATGGGAAACTTCAAAAAGGATGTAAAAGATAAGGGGGTTAAGAAAGGTCATCTTGAAGATCCCAAGGTATTTGAAAAATAAAATTATAGATATATATATATATGGTGGTAGGTCAATAGAAGGAGGAAAAGAAATTTGATTAAATTTTTGGTACTAATGCTGTATAGAATATGACGGCCATGATCATCTGCACGAGCATGGTTAAATATATGCTGATCTACTTATCTTTCATTTTTGTTGCAATACTATATGGCAGGACAACCATTACTCGAAATAATATCCTGCTCTTATCTAGTTCAGACTCCATTTTCTATTCCTATATTGTTATACTATATAATACTATTAAATAAAGCGTAGCTGGTATTTGTCTTGTTATTAAGGAATGGCGTATTTTAGTATTTTCAAATGCTTAAAATTCTATTAGTACTTGATGTTGCTCGTGATTTGGTTGTTCTACTTACTGTTTCCTGACTTCTACACTATTGTATTTCTTCTCTATACTGTTGTGATTTGCATGTCATCTTGGAGCCGAAGGTCTACTGAAAACAATCTCTCTACCTGCACAAGGTAGGGGTAAGGTTGCGCACACACTTCCCTCCTGAGACCCATATTTGTGAAATTATACTGGGTTTGTTGTTCTTGTTGTTGTTGGATGGATATTAATTATAAGAAAAGAAGAAAGGGGATATGGGAGTCTCTTTATAGCAGCATCTACATTTGTTGTTGTTTCCTTTGTTTAGCAGACAAAGCTTCAAAAGTATCATTTCATTGACAATCCTTTATATTTATAGCACCTGCATTTGTTTTCTCCTACAGTATAATGAAGTATTGGGCAAGGGAGCATTCAAGACTGTGTATGTTCCTCAACTTTGTCTCGTTTTATCTTTTTATTTTCATTTTGATCTCTAAAATTATCTGTCGTAAACAGCCTCTCTATTCTAGGGGTAAGGGGTAAGATCTGTTGATGTCTTGTTGTTGTCGATTTTGATATGTGAGGGAATTGTGTTTTAGCTACAAGGCATTTGACCTACTTGAGGGAACTGAAGTTGCATGGAGCCGAGTGAAAATCGATGATGTGTTGCTGTCACCAGAAAGTTTGGGAAAATTATATTCAGAGGTTCATCTTCTGAGACAGTTGAAACATGAAAATATAATGAAGTTATATGATTCATGGATTGATGACAAGAAGAGGACAGTTAACATGATCACCGAGCTCTTCACATCCGGGAACTTGAGACAGTGAGTTTTATCGATAGTTTAATTTCTCATTTTCTTCATTTGCTTATTATATTCTCTTAAAGTACTAATTTATTTCGTGGCTATAGATACCGTAAGAAGTATCAAAGTGTCGATATGAAGGCTATAAAGAATTGGGGAAGGCAGGTTCTCCAAGGTTTGGACTATCTCCATAGTCAGAACCCGCCCATAATTCACAGGGACTTGAAATGCGACAATATTTTTGTCAATGGAAATCATGGAGAAATCAAGATCGGGGACCTTGGATTGGCGACGATTATGGAGCAGCGTACTGCCAAGAGTGTTATTGGTATGGTTATTTCCTGTAGTTTAATTTTAGACTGAGTTAGTTGTTGTTCTTGTTTTTAGACAAGATTTCTTATGGAGTACTGACTTTATCTATTGCTATATAAAGGGACCCCCGAATTTATGGCCCCGGAGCTCTACGAAGAAGAGTATAATGAACTAGTGGATATATATTCTTTCGGAATGTGTATGCTGGAAATGGTAACTTTTGAGTACCCTTACAGCGAGTGCAAGAATCCTGCTCAAATTTATAAGAAAGTTAGCTCGGTAAGTTCAATAATTTGATGCTTAAATTGTATTCTCTACTTGAAATCGTGTCATTCTTCAAACTAAAGAACTTTGCATTGTCAGGGCATTAAACCTGCTTCCCTCGGCAAGGTTACTGATTCTGAAGTCAAAGGATTCATTGAAAAATGTTTGGTTGTAGCATCCGAGAGGTTGTCGGCCAAGGAACTCCTGAAAGATCCGTTTCTTCAATGTGAAAACTTGAAGGAGTCGGTCCATAATCCATTTCAGTTACCTAAGCAATGTCCTAAATCATTGAGTTTGTCGAAACCTTTACCACATTCCATGGATGTGGATTCAGAGTATAACCAATCTATGTGTACAGACTCTACTTGTGGAAGTCCTCGCGTTCCAGTTTTGGAATTCCAGAGATGTCATCAGAACAATGAATTTAAGTTAATGGGGAAGAAAAATGATGATAACTCAATTTCATTGACCTTTCGAATCAGAGATCCTGCTGGTAAGTAAATGATTATCAATTTGTTTCCTATTACTCCCTCTGTCCCATTTTCTATGACACATTTTTCTAATTTTTTGTCTGTTCCGAAAAGAAGGATAATTTTTTACCATTTAGAAGCAATATGACTTTAAGCTTTCCATTTTGTCCTTAATGATATGATTTTAGCCACACAATTGTCTAAGCTTGTTTTGGACTACAAGTTTCAAATAATCTTTTTTCTTTCTTAAGCTTCGTAACCCGGTTGCTCTCTACTTTAACACGGTACGGATAAGGTTTGCGTATGCACTACCCCAGATCCCACTTTGTGGAATTACACTTAGTTTTTTTTTGTTGCCGCCAGTGGTGAAACTAGAAATTTTCCCAAGGGTATTCAAATCTGAAAGAAGTGAAAAAAAATTTCGACATGGGTGTTCAATATGTGTTATATACCTCTAAAACGTAATAATTTATCTATATACTGTGCAATTTTTTGACGAAGGCTGGTCAGTTGACCACCCTTGTGACCATATGGCTTCGCCACTGGTTGCCGTTGTTGTTATTGTTGTTGTTGTAAGCTTCGTACCCAGTTAAACACCGTCACATAGAACGGAGGAAGTAGTTTATTTTACTTTTCAGCATTGTGGCATCAGATATCGTCTTTCTTATTACAAACATATGGTTATTGCAGGTAGTGTAAGAAATATACACTTCATTTTCTATCTTGATACTGACACTGCACCTTTAGTTGCGGCTGAGATGGTTGAACAATTGCAGCTAGCCGATCATGACGTAGCTTTTATTGCTGACTTTATTGATTACCTAATAATGAAGATATTTCCAGCTTGGAATCCTTCCTCGGGAGACCATTCTAGCGGAGGAAGAAGTCCAAACAAACAACCTCGAGAAAGTTGCCTAACCTTGTCTTCAGATCCTTGGCATACAGACTTAACCGGTTGCTCGAACAAGTCCATAGGTCACCAAGATGTTATTTCTGAGGAAACTCATGTAATTGCTCGAACTGATGAAGGTGATATGTATGTGAATTCAGATGGCACTTCTCATCATGTTACATTTGCTTCGCCAACGCATTTGGCACCAGTGGATGATGAAGTCTCTCAAGGATCAGTTGTTTGTAAGGTTACAGCTGAAAATGCTGATATAAGGAATGGGAATTCATTTGGATGCTTCGGCGATCATGTTAACGATGGAGTTTCTAAGAGTTGTAGTACGAGCATCTCGGAGATGGATTTCAGATATTTGTTCCACGATGAATATAGTGGTGATGGTGCAGAAAGCATACCATCAAATGAATATGGAAAGGATCCAGAGCTGACTTATATAGATATCGACAGGATTTCGAGAGGCTTGAGTTTGTCGAGCAGTTCATTTGGTTCCTTGATTGAGAAAGATGAGGATGCAGAGCTAAAGTTAGAGCTCAAGGCAATTGAATTACAGTATCAGCAATGGTTTCAACAACTCTCAAGAATGAAGGAAGAGGAACTAGAAACTTGCAGGAAGCGATGGACGACTAAGAAAAAGTTGGCAGGTAACTGAATGAGATCAGTGGCTGACAACTTTCTTCAAATATCCAAGTTTTTCTCATAGATTAACGATTAGCGTTTCTTCTTTTACGATGCATAATCAGAAGGTCACGAGTTTAAGCCGTGAAAACAGCCTCTTGCTGAATTGCAGGGTAAGGCTGCGTATAGCGGGAGCTTAGTGCACCGAGCTGCCCTTTTACTACGCGTAACTTTATACCGTGGAGGATCTTGGTCACGTTTTAGACATATAATGGAAATCATTTTATAGGCGGATATTTGAGTATGTGAAGATCATATAAGCCTATATAACTTTAGATAGTTGTATAGTTTTATTTGTTTCAACTTTGGCTCTGTTTTCTCTTTTTTCTTTTCTTTTTATAAATTAGCCACAGCTTCCCCGTTCTTTGCAAGGATGCAAATGTCATGACAATTGAACTATTAAATATATATGATTGAGTGCATCCTTAATTTCTAATCTGCAGTAAGTTGCTAATGGTTGTATATGGGTTTGGTTGGATCTACACTTAGGGATCGTTTGGTAGGGTGTATAAGAATAGTGCGGAATAAGGTGTATTAGTAATGTATGGATTAGCAATGCATGTGTTAGTAATGCAAGCATTAGTTATGCAGATATTATTTCTTATCTACTATTTGGTGTGGTGTATTAAAATTATAATGCATTGCATAATTTTTAAGAAAAATAGTTGCTTACAAAAATGTCCTCCATATTCTCTAGCTTGAAAGGACTTTAAAGACAATTTTGTCTTTAACCATGCTAATACATGCATTAATAGTCTTGTATTATTAAATTAATAGCAATGTTAAAAAGCAAATTTCTTGATTTGTATGAAAACAACTAAAAAATCACGGAAAGGAGAAATACTATTGTTCACTTTGAATGACAACATCGATAAAACTCGTCCTTTTTTGTGATTGTCACAAGGGATGATAAAGTTGAATGAGGCAAATGAGCATTAAAAGAACAACAACGCTATGATTCCTTAGGTTTAAGCAGCCTCTAATTTAGCATTGAACTTACAAATAGCTTGCATAGGCATTGGCGGCGGCATTTGGTTGGCCTTGAGAGTTAGTAGCCTCTAATTTAGAACTCCTAACCATTTATTGCTTACGTTTCTCCCTCCGATTCATAATAAGTAATTTTTTTAGTTGTTTTCACACAGATTACAAAATCCATCTTTTTAACATTATTTAGTAATGAAATTGACCATATTACAATTTACTATCTCTTAGCATAAAAACTCCGAACACATACTCCAACACTATTTACTTCCAAATGTAATGTAGGAAAAAAATAATTAATTCATTCTTAAAATCTCAAAAAAGCACTTATTTTAGACCACAAAAAAAGAGCCAAAAAATCACTTATTGTGGACCGGAGGAAGTACTAATTAGTCAAAGTTATATACTGGTACTAGAAGGCGTGGGCATCGGTCGGTTCGGTTTGGTTGTTAATGTTACCGGTTCGGCATATCAGCTAACGGTTTATAAATATGCCAAACCGGTAACCGAACCGATAAGATATCAGTTATCGGTTATCGATTGGTCGGTTATCGGTTTACCCGATAAGAATAAAAATTATCTAAAAATATCATTTTTTCAATAGAAATCGTGATCATACAGTTAAGAAAATGGAATTGAATTTTTGTTCTTAAAAAAGATGTCATTTTTATAAAAGAAACTTTCTTTGCATTTGAAAATCTCAATGAATGATCTCAAATTTCAAAGTTATAAGCTAGTAGGAGTAAGAATAATGTTGATACCCAATTTTTCCCATATATATTTTCTTAAAAATACATACATACTTTCAAAATAGTGCATAAGCATCATCAAGTATTGTTTTCATATTTTTCCGTAAATTTTAAAGGTTTTAATCAATTTATTCCTGCATTTATTATATAAATAATTGTTCATTGCATCACAAATTATTTTATAATAATTTATTATTTAATTTTTATCATTTATATTCATATTAGGCTTTAACATTTTTTTATGTATAATTATATTTGCACATTTAGGCTAAAATTATAATATGGCAATAATAGCACATACATGCATAATTACATTATTTACACAAAATAATGACTTTTTATATTTTTATAATGTTAAGTAATTGTTTTAAGTCATTTTCATTGATTCATATCTAACCTAAGGTTAGGATTTTCAGATCTTTTATTCGAACCAGATTTGGTTCAACTTTAGTTTGATTTAATGTTATTCTTCGTCTATATTCACTTTGTTACTCATAAATATACCTTTTTCGTTAAATCTTTTACTTACCTAAACTAGGGTTTTAACCCTCTTTAATCGAACCAGATTTGGTTCAATCTTATGTTTTTCTTTAATAACTCTCTGTCTATATTCTTTTATTAAAATAGACGATTCTTTTCCTTTATTTCCCTATCAATTTGTGTTTACTTAAAATTAGGGGTTTTCAGTTGAATCAAATATAGTTCGATTATGTTTATCCTTTTGAATAAAACTCTGGTCTAGGTTCATTATGTGATATTTGTGCTGATTTTATGGTTCTCCTTCTGAATATTCTCTTGTCTACCTAATGTACCTTATTTACTGTCGATTATTTGGTTTACCAAAATTAGGATTTTGAAATCTTTACTGAGATTTTAATCTTTCCTTTCTATGGTACTGATATTTCCTTATTTTGTTCGATTTACCTTGTTCTCATTATTTCCTTACCTTATATGATCTGGCATTTGACTTTTGATTGATTATGTATAATACTTACCTTAGTCAAAGTAGTACTTGCCTGATTATACGCTGTTATGTTCTGCTAATTGACTGAACTTGACTTCAATTGATTCTAGAATTATTTTCATTCCTTATTTATGTATGTTTGATTTATTACCTTATTGTCTGCCTAATTGAGTACTATTCAAACTCTTTCTCCTTCTTCCCTTTGGGACAGACTCGAACCCTCATACTCTCACTAAAAAACTTAAGCTCTCTCTTATTCTGATTATGTGCTAATTATCTTTGGTCTTGGCCGGCTGAAATTCAAGGCCAAGTGATTCTGGAGTTTAAAGTTGTGGCATATTTACTTGTTTTCTTACTTAACTGGTATGCCCTAATCCTTTGTAATTTCATTCTCTATGCTTTGCTCGACTAGTATGTTTTAATTCCAAGTATGATTCTTTCATTTTTTACATGATTCTATGATCTCATTTAGTCCTGTGGGTGACACTGTTAACTTAGGATTAAGTTATTTTTAATAATATGAATCCTCTCATAAGTTAGCCTAATGTCTAAATTTGTTTCATGCACTACTTGTTAATCCTCACCTGTTCTGAACTTAGTATCCCTATGATACCATTAACATGAAATTGGTCCTAACTCTACAGATTTTTGTACGGTTACTTAATTCATGTGTCTGGTCCACTCAATTGTCTTTGCCTAATTGTTTATGTAATTAAACAATGATTGTCCTAAGTACTAGCATGGATATTTGTCTTAACCAGACTTTTAACTTATTTGAACTGTGTGTTTAAGTATGAACCTTGTTTGTTTCTTGGTGCAATTCTGCTTGCAATTCTGTGTTCTAAACCATGTTTCTTCTGAAATCAAACAGTTTTAAAACCTGCCCCTACTCCCTTTTAGGTACTGATTTTAAAACCCCACTCTTAGTTCTTTGCGTTCTCAACCACCCTAGTGTGAGCACTGCTGAGGGTCCACATGAGACTCCTGCGAACTCTGACACACTGGGTATTTGTTTTCCAATCTCTTATGAGCTATCTTCTGAATGTGTGGTTCTAGTGTGAGCATTGTCGGGGTCCCTGAGGCCCTTGGGAACTTTGACACACTGGAAACCTGATTTCAATATGATATGGATGAATCACTATGTTGTGCTCCGAAGTGGTTATGGTTGGAAGGCCTGGTTCCCAAGTTTATTTGGGCCTAAAGAAGGCTCGCTATAGTGTCTCATTACTTCATGTACTTCATTTGCTATTCTGGTATGTAATAACTTTGTGATAAACAGATTTGGGGATATTTAGTGAAGCCGGGGGATTTTCTTATTTCCTTTTGCCAAACTGGGTGGAAATCCTGCATATAGGACTTAGTTATGCTGTTAATTCTGTATAACTGTGTGAGTTCTATACTGTGTTTAGAAATCTTACCTATAGGACTTTCGTGATGGTATAATTCTGAGTTTTATACTTGTATATTAGAAATCCTGCCTATAAGGTTGACATTAAATGCATATTAGAAATCCTGCTCATAGGATCTATCCATGTTTCCATCAAATGTGCATTAGCAATCATGCTTATAGAACTTCGATGTTTGATTTGATCGATATTTTTGGCAATCCGCATAATTTCTGCCCATACACGGTTAATAGATATCATGCCTATAGGATAAACAATTAGTCTCACACTTAGAGATCAAGTCTATAGGTTTTAAACCAATTCAGTAATAGATATCATGCCTAGAGAATTTCAATCAATTCAGTAGAAGATACAATGCCTATAGGACTAAAATAAATTTCAAACATAGAAATCATGCATATAGGATTAATTCAGTAATTAGAAAGCATGACAATATAATTGAAAAAGGGAATAAATCCTATTGCTGTAATTTAAAAATCAGTGCTACACTTAAATATCATGTCTATAGGTCTGTAATCAATAAACTCGTAGACATCATGCCTATAGGATTCTGTTGTTCAATTCTGAATTCAATCGCTACTGTCAATCATCACTTAGGCAATATACCTGTAGGATTCAATTCTGGGTTTATAATTGTAATGTATTACTGAAGTGCCCAGATTATACTGAATAAAATTAGTAGGCAAACAACAGGTCTTAACACTCGCCTTAATAAAACTGACTCTGCATTGTCTTCTCGCTTAGATATACTGTCCATATGAACATTAAAAAATCAATTGTGTGCCTTTGTTGCTTTATGTGTGGAGGTCAATATGAGCCCATACTTTCTTTTTATCTGAAAGTTCTATCCGCTTTGCCTGTCGCTTAGATTTTACATTTTGAGCAACATAGGTTTGGTCTAGAACTATCCCAAATAGGGGTCCTAATACCTCCAGGACCATAGGTAAGGGACGGGTAGTGCACGCATAGGGTACGAGCTAGAATCAACTAGAACGCTTAAGTAACAACTTAAAGATAGTAATCGGGTAGTAAGGAGATGATAGTCTGTGCGCTAATTCTATGAGTAACACCCCGATTTGAGGGAATTACAAAGTATTGCACTGGGTGATCCTATAGGCAAAAAAAACTTAGGACCCCCTATTCCTGTTTAAGAATAAATTGAGTATTTTCTTGTACAAATTGTTTTCCCCCTTTAGACGAATTCGCTTAATTTAAGTTCAGTCGGGACCCACCATTGTGGACCTCGAGGGGTGCCTAACACCTTCCCCTCAAGGTAATTTGCGCCTTTACCTGATCTCTGGTGATGTAAACTGGTTGTACAAGTTATTTGCTCTAGGCGCCCTAACGTACCTTAATCCGTTAGGTGGCGACTCTTCCAATTCCGATTCCTTTCCCTTTTCAAAAGGAGTTGTCCCAAAAATGTCGAAACCCGATTTTCACGAAAAAAGGGGGCGCGACAGCATGACGACTCTGCTGGGGATTTTTAGGCTCTTACCATAACGAACCTGATTTTGTGAATTATTCTTTAAACATATCTTTATTACTCCCTCTGTTCCAGTTTATGTGAACTTATTTTCTTTTTGGTCCGTTCAAAAAAGAATGACCCCTTTCTAAATTTGGTAACAATTTAGCTTAAACTTACAATTCTACCCTTAATGAGAAGCTTTTATAACCACACAAATACTCTGGGCCCCTTTTTGACTTGTTTAGGATCACAAATTCCAAAAGTCTTCATTTTTTCTTAATCTTCGTGCCCGTCAAACAAGTTCACATAAATTGGAATGGAGGGAGTATTCCGTTAATATTTGCATACCCCTGCCCCTTCCAACTTTATGTGAATTTATTTGCCTATCTTTATGATTTCTCTTCCCCGTTTTATTACTTTTTTACTATGTAAACTGACTTGTCTCCTTGTTTTCTTTCTTAAATGCCTTTACAATTATTAAATACCGCATTTATCATTTTTTATTGTGCAAATACTTGACAACGTGTTATTTTATGTTTGCATAAATCATGCTCAACATCATATTCCACTCGTGCGTAATTAATACCATAGAAACACATTATGAGTGTCTGCGCTCTTCCGATATCACCCTTCTTGAATTTGGAAAGGCTTATTTGCGGTAAAACTAGTCAATCTGCGGTGCAGTCGACGGTTCCGTGCCTTTCCCCCTCAAGTTGGCCGCTTGAGGGTACCAGTCTAGACCTTTATATAAACCTTACTCTGATTATAACTGTACATGCTTCATGGTCAAACCTAGCCTGGGTTAAAATGTTGTCCACATAATAACTCTTTAAGAAAAGCCTTGTCCGAAGTTCACCGAGGTTTCCATAATCCCAACAAACGCAACCACAATATGTGCATTAATTTGGAGAAATAAATGCCAATATGCAAATCGTTAGTGTATAAATAGTCGAATCCGGAGGGGGAAAGGGTCTAACCTTATTTGTTATTCAGAAAATGAGGCACGAAGTCCCCAGGTTCAGCATGGTCCGAAATATACCACCATTATTGCTAGATTGGTGGGAAGACCTTCTGTCAAGTGATAAAAATCATGTGAAAAGGGTCCTTGGAAACCTACCTTCCTTATTGGATATCCAACAAAACAACATGTTGATCGAAGCTTCCACTATGTTCTGGGACGGAGAAAAGGTTATATTCCGTTTTGGCAACATAGAAATGACCCCTCTTTTGGAGGAAATAGGGGAATTCGCTGGACTACCTTGGGGCAGTCCCGGTTTATTGGTGCCAGAAAATCGCACTCCCAAGGGGTTTCTGAAAATAATGACTTTAAAAAATAATGACGACTTGGTGTGTTAGAAGAAGTCCTACATACCTTTCGACTTCCTTTATGAACGATACGGTCACAGCAAATCTTATCTTATCTTTCATGCCGAGTTCTCCATCACTTCCTTGGGTTGGATTCATCGCATGGTTTTCGTGTTCATCGTCTGCTTCTTGGGTATGATAGTGTTTCCAAGAAAAATGGACAGGATTCACACCAGACTGGCCATGGTAACCAAAGCCTTAATGGAAGGAATCGAGGGGAAAACATATACTATTGTCCATATGATTATAGCAGACATATATCGGGCCTTGAATCGCTGCCAGAAGGGGTTCAAACACTTCGAGGGTTGTAATCTGCTACTACAGATTTGGCTGCTAGAACATCTCCAGAGAGGTCAATACCACCAAGAGTCTCCACGAAGGCCGTGGAATGATCACATAGCTTTTCATCACCCACAAGAGAATGACCTTTATCCCATACAGGTTTGCTCAACCGGAGAATGCTACAGAATGGGTGCATTTTTTCGACAACTTGACTGAGGACCAGGTTCACTGGATGTTCGAATGGTTCCCCACCAGTGAGTTCATCATCAGATCTAGGGATGTTCCACACTTGGTGTTGATCGAATTAAGGGGCATACACCCCTATGTTCCTATCAAGGTCATGAGATAAGTTGGTAGAACATAGATCATACCACGAGTGTCCAAAATGAGTCACTACAGGGCAGATTTTCAAGATGACGACATCCCATATAAATGTGAAGCTCAACATATGTGGCACTTGAAGGTTATTGTGGAAAGGGACACCATCGAGTCAGATCGCTATCACGCAGGGCATGTGTACTTTTACCCATCATGGTTGGAGGATAGCATAGAGGGAATAGTCGAGACAGGGGTCGGTCGAGGAAACAGAGTCATAGATGAAGTTGCTGAAGCACAGGTGAAATATAACAGACTGCACAAAAGAGTTCACGAGTCCGAGACCGAGCATATGGAACAACGCAAGACTAATATGGAACTAATTAATGAATGGAGGGAAATGGCTACTAGATCAAATGAAAGGCTGGAATATCTGGAGCAGGGTCTGATGGAGTTAGAAGAGAAGATGAGGAAAAGAGTCATAGACTGCCATAATGTTGAGGGTAGCGAAGGAGGACATCTAGCTAGAGCATACCTGCTGCTGTACATGCGTGACCTGGGGAACCTGATCGATGGAGCCAAGAGATTCAAGCCTAGAGAAGGTCCCTCTGGGACCAAGTAAATTAGGTTTAAAATTGTTTTTCGAATGTAATAAGGTTAAGTGCCATTAGTGACTTATTTTATTTATTGTCGTTTTAGATTCGTCTTATTTATTACGTTAATGAAATGAGGCAATTATTGGCATTAAATTTCTCCAAATTTACTTGTCTCTAGGCCTACCTTGGGCACAACGGGGCTCCCAAATTAGGACGTGAATTTACATTTCCGCAATATGTGTTTAAATACCGCAAATGCTTTTTTCGGAATTCTCACTGACTTGGCTACCTTTTATTTTTCTTTCTTTTTGATTATTCCCATTCCCTAGGGTTGGTTCACGTATACTGGCATCATCAGCTTACCACACTAGATCCAGAGGCCCTCCACCTCCTCCTCCTTAAAGTACGAGAAAGGGTTCAAAATGCCCCTAAACTATTGAAAAAGGTTTAAAAATATCCTCCATCCACCTATTGGGCTAAAAATACCCTTCCATCCACTTTTTTGGTCCACTTATGCCCTTTGACCGTTAGGTCAATGCTAAATTAAAAATAATTATTATTCTTTTTGTAAAACTTAAAAACAAAGATATTTTGCAAAATATTTTGGTTTTTTTAAACTAATGCACCAATAGTCCAGTAATTTAGTAAAGTCTTTTTTTTTTCAGATTTTACAACAACAAAAAATCAGTTTTTTCAGTTTTTTTAAAGTATTTTTTTGTCAAAACTGGAAAAACAATTTGTAAAAATAGGAAAAAAATGTTTTTAATAAAATATTTTCGTTTTTTAAAAACTGGAAAAAAAAATTCGTTTTTGAAAAATATTTTTTTTTCAGTTTTTAAAAAAAAATTGAAAAATGAAAATAAACGAAATGCTTATAAAAAATGAAAAAATATATATATTTTTCAAAAACGAAAATATTTTGTTGAAAATATAATTTTTCAAAAGCGAAAATATTTTGTTGAAAATATAATTTTTCAAAAACGAAATTATTTTGTTGAAAATATATTTTTCAGTTTTAAAAAACGAAAATAATTTATTAATTTTTTTTTCAGTTTTTACAAAAAAACAATGCTTTAAAAAAACTGAAAAAAATATTTTTTTTGTAAAAACTGGAAAAAAAAAATTTTACTAAATTAGTGGGACTATTGGTGCATTAGTTTAGAAAAACAAAAATATTTTGCAAAGTTTTTTTTTTAAAGTTTTATAAAAAGAATAATAATTATATTTAATTTAACATTGACCTAACAGTCAAAGGGCATAAGTGAACCAAAGAAGTGGATGGAAGGGTATTTTTAGCCCAATAGGTGGATGAAGGATATTTTTAAACCTTTTCCAATAGTTTAGGGGCATTTTGAACCCTTTTCCGCTTAAAGTATACCAAAAAAACAAAGGGAAAGCTAAGATGGACGATATAAGTGGCGTCACAAGGACAACGCTACACATATTGAGAATATGGAAACTTCTGATAGTCGAAGTACTCCGGCACCAAATAATTTGGTCTTACAGTTGGAACAGAAAATACTTGAACTACAAGGTGGGCTTGAGCAGGTCCGTAACTTGGCAAACCTCTCCCTCACACTAAACGCCCCAGATATCAACCAACCAAATACTCAAAACCCAGTACCTTCTCAAAACACACCCAACCAACGCCCGCAAAATCCTCCGCACCCCACCAATATGCAACCCCTCCTAAAAATCCTCTACCCATACCTACACCTCCTCAACTTCAGCATCTCCCGACTCAATATCCACAAACCACTTATCACGCTCCTCAGAATACCCCACAACCTATCCCCTATCCTCAAAATTCAACTAATGATCACCACTACACCCAAACTCTTGGAATTCACCAGAACAACCCCATATACGTGGAAACCTTACCCCACTCCACTCACCTAATCTCATATACACTAGAATCCGTCGAGAAGGACCTGCTCATTAAGAACATGGCAGAGGAGCTCAAGAAACTCACAAGCCGAGTTTAGGGTGTTGAAGAAGGCAAAGGAATCGAAGGTCTGAATTATGAGGATTTGTGCATTCTGCTAGATGTGGAACTGCCGGAGGGTTACAAACCTCCTAAGTTCAAAATGTTTGATGGAACGGGTGTACCCAAAGGTTCATTTGAGAACCTACTGTGATAAGCTCGTAGGCGTCAGAAAGGACGAAAGGATTCGCATGAAGTTGTTCATGAGAAGCCTTACTGGAGACGCTCTATCCTAGTACATAAGTCAAAATCCCAAGAAATGGGCCAATTGGGTAAGCATGGCATCGTACTTCATGGATAGATTCAAATTCAACACAGAAAATGCACCGGATATCTTCTATATCCAGAATCTCAAGAAGAAGCCACCTGAGACTTTCCGCGAGTATGCTACTCGATGGAGGTCAGAAGCAGTGAAGGTCAGGTCGGCATTAGATGAAGAGCAGATGAACAAGTTCTTTGTCAGGGCTCAGGACCCACAATATTACGAAAGGTTAATGGTCATCGTGAATCACAAGTTCTCTGATATTATCAAGCTCAGAGAAAGGATTGAAGAAGGTATCAAAAGCGGAATGGTAACGAATTTAGAAGGGCTGCAGGCCACAAATAAAGCACTACAATCTGGTGGCATATCAAAGAAGAAAGAAGTGGGGAAAATAATGGTTGCCCAAGGTCCAAAATCGCCATTTGTATACCAAACACCTCCACCCACATACCAACCTTCACCTCCTAGATATCCTCAACCCACTACCTCCCACCACACCTATAATACCCAACCATCCTATTATCATTCACCTCCAGCTCGTCCAAACTATCAAAATCCAAGCCCAGTTTTGATCGCAAACCAGACAATACACCCCTATTGCTGAACCCATCGACAAGTTGTATGAAAGATTAAACACCCCTATTCCCGCCGTGGCTATGGAAAACTTATCTCAATGGGTCAACCCAAACAAGACATGTGTGTACCATTCCGGCATGAAGGGACATACTATTGATGAATGTCGCACCTTGAAAGACAAGATCTAGACGGTAATTGATACCAAGGTCATACAGGCAAAGGAAAGCGCACCCAATGTCCGTAACAATACCCTCCCAGATCATAGGGGTGAAGGTTTTAATGTAATAGAAACTAATAAAGAATGGGATCCCGAGGGATAAATCAGGCTTATTCGGGAAGGTGATGACCCTAAGAAACTTGCAGTCACGCTCAATCCCATTGTGGTATAGGTACAACCGCCAATTGAAGTTAAGGTAGCTGCATCGGCTCCCTTTGAAGTAGAAGTGACACCACCTGCAGCTACACCCACTCCGTTTGAGGTGGAAGTGGCCACACATTTCACTGTGATGGTGGCATTAACACCACCCTTCAGTTCCAACGTTGTACCTTGGGATTATGTTGACGAAGCCAGGAGAAAAGGGAAAGCAAAGATGGAAGAGTCTGGTGTAGCACAAGGAATAACTAGAATAGGAATAACTTATACCCCTGAGCATTTGGGAGAGACAAGTAATCAAGCTGCCAACAAACAACCCATCATTGAAACTGGTCCATATGACCTATGTAGGAAAGTACAGGCAAGGGAGTAATTTGTTGTTGACCATCTGAACAAAACTCCCGCCCAGATATCCATTTTGTCACTGCTGCAAAATTTCGAGGCGCACAAGAATGCTTTGATGAAGGTACTGAATGAAGCATATGTGCCCAACAACATTACCAGCGGAGAAATGGCCAACATGGTAGGATAAGTGCTAGAAAGCTATAAGATCACCTTCCATGAAGACGAGTTGCCATCTGAAAGATTGAGCCACAACAGGGCATTGCACATCACAGTGCAATGTGAAGATAAGTTCATTTCCAGAGTTCTGATAGACGGAGGGTCCAGCCTCAACATCTGTCCGTTGACAACTCTGAAGAGGTTGGGCAAGGGCCTACATGAAATACGAGCAAGATCTATGAATGTGAAGGCGTTTGATGGATCACAAAGAGCCACAATTGGAGAAACTTATCTATGTCTGCAGATGGGTCCTACCTGGTTCGATGTCGAATTTTAGGTGCTGGATATATTTGCCTCCTACAATCTGTTATTGGGACGACCTTGGATACATGTCGTTGGGGCTGTTGCATCCACTTTGCACCAGGCTGTGAAATTTGAATGGAACCATCAAGAAGTGATCATCGATGGAGATGGAAGCAATCCCATTTATACCAGTCAGACTAATCCGGTGGTGGAGAACAGAAGGAAGTTAGAGGGATAAACTTACCATTGCATCGAGCGTGTTAATGCAATCGAGAAGGATAAGTGGTGGAGTAGCAAAATAGAAAGCATATTGGCATGGAGAGGGTATGAACCTGGTAGGGGACTTGGCAAGAATCTTCAAGGTATCTCCAAGCCAGTACAGCTGCAACGGCATGGTACAACCTTTGGGCTTGGATATCAGTACACCTGGAAAGAATATCGGAATTGGTCGCCACCATGGCGTGGTCCATACTACCCTTTTGAGAAACTTGTGCCGCACTTGAATCAGACCTTCCATCAGGCCGATATAATATGGGGATCAAAAGAAGAAGAAGCTTTGGCTGCATTGAGGAATTTGTTTTTGGAAGATGATGAAATGGATTGTTGTGTGATAGTAGAGGAGGAGGAGGAAGAAGGCCTTACTATTCAGTCAGTGGAAAAGGGAGAATTTCTCAAAAACTGGACCTCTACATCATCAAGGGCCCGACTAGTCCCGGGGTAGAAAGGTTGATAGCATCATTTATTTTTTAAAACAATTTCTTCTTTTGCATTTTGTCTTAAATAATATTTTTCAGTGTTCCATTTCGAAAAACATTATTTGATTTATTAAAATCACTGCGTTCGACATTTTAATGGCTTGATGTTTTTTATTACTATTTTCTTTCATATCTTTCCCCCTACAGCATTACTATTTCTTATCTTGATGAATCAATGTCTGTGACATGTAATGAGACAACGCAACAAAAGGACAGTGACTCGGAAGAAATAGAAGAAGGGGGTGTAATACCTGAGGAAATTGTCAGAGAAGTAGAGAACTTTGAGAACAAACCCAAGTCCAACCTGGACGAGACCGAGATAGTCAACTTGGGAGATTCCGAATTCATCAAGGAAACTCGCGTTAGAATCCATTTGTTACCGTCAGAGAAGGAAGAATACACTCGTTTCCTGAAAGAATATGAGGATATAGTTGCATGGTCACACGACGATATGAAAGGATTGAGCACATCCATAGTAGCTCACAAGTTGCCTACGAATCCAATGTGCCCGCCAGTGAAGTAGAAACTTAGGAAAATCAAGCTAGACATGAGCCTGAAAATCAAGGAGGAAGTTACCAAGAAGATCAAAGCCAAGGTCCTCAGGGTAGTTGAGTACCCAACCCAGTTGGCCAACATTGTACCAGTTTCGAAGAAAGATGGGAAAGTTAGAATCTGTGTTGATTATCGGGATCTAAACAGAGCAAGTCCCAAGGATGATTTTCCGCTGCCAAATATACACATTCTGATCGACAGTTGCACCAAGCAAGAACTCCAGCCCTTCGTAGATTGCTTCGCGGGTTATCATCAGATTTGGATGAACGAAGAAGACGCAGAGAAAATAGAATTCATTACACCATGGGGGGTGTACTGCTACAAAATGATGTCGTTCGGTCTGAAGAATGCTGGGGCCACCTACATGAGGGCTATGACAACTATCTTCCATGATATGATACATAAAGAAATAGAGGTGTATGTTGACGACGTCATCATGAATCCAGGAAGGCCACAGATCACATAGAAGATTTGAGGAAATTCTTGGCCGGCTGCGAAAGTACAATCTAAAGCTAAATCCCGCAAAGTGTGCATTCGGGGTTCCTGCCGGGAAATTGTTGGGATTCATCGTCAGTCGCCGAGGAATAGAGTTGGACTCGTCAAAGGTTAAATCCATCTAGGAATTACCACCACCGAAGAACAAGAAGGATGTGATGAGTTTCTTGGGATGCCTCAACTACATCAGTCATTTCATAGCACAGTCCACAGTAATATGTGAACCAATTTTCAAGATGCTGAAGAAGGATGCCGCAACCAGCTGGACCGAGGATTATCAAAAGGCTTTTGACAAAATCAAGGAATATTTGTCCACACCGCCAATCTTAGTTCTGCCAGAACCTGATAGACCACTACTACTCTACCTTGAAGTGTTAGATAGAGCTTTCGGTTGTGTTCTGGGACAGCATGACAAGACGGGAAGAAAGGAGCAGGCCATATACTACTTAAGTAAGAAGTTCACTCTATATAAAACATGGTACTCTCTACTAGAACGCACTTGTTGCGCTCTAACCTGGATAGCTCGGAAGATAAAGGCACTACTTCTGTGCCTATACTACATATCTCATATCAAGGATGGATCCCCTGAAGTACATCTTTCAGAAACACATGCCTACTGGGAAGCTGGTCAAGTGGAAAATATTGTTGAGTGATCTCGACATCATCTATGTAACTCAGAAAGCAGTCAAAGGACAAGCATTGGCAGATCATCTTGCTGAAAATCCTATAGGAGGAGAATACGAACCCCTCAAAACGTATTTTCCTGCTGAGGAGGTATCATTCGTAGGAGAGGACATTGTTGAAGCCTACGATGGTTGGAGAATGTTTTTCGACGGGGCGGAGAATTTCAAAGGAGTCGGTATCGGAGCCGTTTTGGTATCAGAAAACGGTCAACATTATCCGGCGTTTACAAAACTAAGATTCCCATGCACCAACAACATGGCGAAATATGAAACTTGCATATTAGGGCTCAACCTGGCTGTTGAGATGAATATTCAGGAACTGCAGGTGATCAGTGATTCAGACCTGTTGGTAGATCAGGTAAAGGGAGAGTGGGCTACCGAGAATACCAAAATACTATCGTATCTACATCGTGTACAATAGATGAAGAAGAGGTTCATGAAAATAGAATTCCGGCATGTCCCTAGAATTCAGAATGAATTTGAAGACGCATTGGCCACCTTGTCCTCAATGATATGTTATCCAGATAAGAATTTCATCGATCCCATTTCGGTGAGGATCCATAATCAGTCGGCATACTGTGCTCATGTTGAAGAAGAAATGGACGGAAACCCCTGGTTCCACGACATCAAAGAGTACTTGGCAGAAGGAAAATACCTGGAGCATGCAAACCATACACAGAAACGCACACTTCGGAGGTTTTCCAATCACTTCTTCCAAAGTAGAGGAACCCTGTATAGAAGAACTCCCGATCTAGGACTGTTAAGGTGTGTTAACGCTAAAGAGGCTTCCAAACTTCTCGAGGAGATACATGTCGGAACCTGCGGCCCACATATGAACGACTTTGTCTTGGACAAGAAGATACTCCGGGCCGGATACTTTTGGATGACTATGGAAACAGACTGCATCTGGTATGTCCAGAAATTCCACCAATTCCAGATACATGCAGACATGATACGGGTGTCGCCAAACGAGTTCAATGCAACCAGCGCTCCTTGGCCTTTTGCTGCATGGGGAATGGATGTCATCGGTCCGATTGAACCCACTGCTTCGAGCGGGCACAGGTTCATTTTGGTGGCCGTTGACTACTTCACTAAATAAGTTGAAGTTGCATCTTACAAAGCTATAACTAAGAAAGTCATTGCCGATTCTGTCAGAGATCGAATTGTTTGTCAATTTGGGGTTCCAGAGTCCATCATCACTGACAATGCCGCCAATCTCAATAGTAATCTGATGAAAGCCATGTATGAGACTTTCAAAATCAAGCACAAGAATTCCACAGCATGCAGGCCTCAAATGAATGGAGTCGTGGAGGTTGCCAACAAAAACATCAAGAAGATACTAAGGAAAATGGTAGAGAATTACAAGCAATGGCACGAGAAATTACCATTTGCCTTACGAGGATACCGTGCCACAGTCCGCACATCAATCGGGGAAACTCCCTATCTGCTGGTTTATGGTACCGAAGTTGTCATTCCTGCCGAGGTAGAAATTCCTTCCTTGTGAATCATACAAGAAGCCGAACTCAACGACGCAGAATAGATAAGGAGTCGATATGAGCAATTAGCCCTCATACACAGAAAGAGGATGAATGCAGTATGTCACAGTCGGCTTTATTAGAATAGAATGTCCAGGGCTTTCAACAAGAAGGTCAAACCAAGACAATTCACATTGGGGCAGCTGGTGCTGAAACGGATCTTTCCACATCAAGATGAAGCCAAAGGGAAATTCTATCCCAACTGGAAAGTCCCTTACATGGTTCACAGAGTATTGATAGGGGGAGAGATCATACTCGCAGAGATGGATGGAGAAATCTGGCCGAAGCCTATCAATTCAGATGCAGTCAAAAGATACTATGTGTAAACTATTTAAGATTCTTCATATGATGTAAATTGAACTACGCTCGACCTGATTCCCGTTTAAGAGGGGATACGTAGGTAGCCTTGTGGGTTCGGTCACAATTCAATAAAATTTCCATTTTCCCACAATCAGAAACTCGGGCAAAATTTTGAGGAGGACCCTCAAAATTCCGAAGCAAGTTCAGCCAACCGCAGCATACGGAACAGTCAGAAAGGTCATCTAGTTAACTGGGGCAAAATTTTGAGGAGGACCTTCAAAATTCTACGGCAGATTAAGACGCAATGTCTCTAATAATTTCACAGTTACTGGTTCATCTAACTAATTTCTAAATTGCATATTACTATGTCTTTGAAAACTATACACGCTTGCTTTTGAAAAGAAACTTTACTTTTAGCCAAATGCTACCCATGGCGACTTGAACAGGATCCTTGGGAAGAATGGAGCAGATCGAGCAAGCAAAGACACGAACCAACCTCCCCCCCCCCAAAACTCACAAATTTTCTTTGGATGCAGGACTATGTCATCATCATAAGCACCGTCGCGACAGCACGACTGCTATACATAAGACACAATGTTAGCTAAGAATACTTCACTCTCACTCTTCTCTTTGCATGAGACTAAGATAGGTCTCAATCCTTGCATGAGGCTAAGCCCTGCCTCCCATTTTCATAAGGCTAAGCACTGCCTTCTCTTTGCCTGAGACTAAGCCATGTCTCAATCCTTGCATGAGGATAAACCTTGCCTCTCTATTTGCATAATGCTAAGCACTGCCTTCTCTCTGCATGAGGCTAAGCCCTGCCTCCATTTTCATAAGGCTAAGCACTGTCTTCTCTCTGCATGAGGCTAAGCCATTCCTCCCCATTTGCATAAGGCTAAGCATTGCATTCTCTCCTCATGAGGCTAAGCCCTGCCTCCCTATTTTCATAAGGCTAAGAATTGCCTTCTCTCTACATGAGGCTAAGCCTTGTCTCAATTTCTGCATGAGGCTAAGCCCTGCCTCCCATTTGCATAAGGAAAAGCACTCCCTTCTCTTAGTATGAGATTAAGCCTTGTCTCGATCCTTGCATGAGGCTAAGCCCTGCCTCCCATTTGCGTAAGGCTACTCATTGCCTTTTCTTTGCATGGGACTAAGCGTTGTCCCGAATCTTGCACGAGGCTAAACACTATCTCTCTTTGCATAAACACAGATATTTCTCTTACATTGTTCTCTTCTCTCAGGCTAAGCTCTGCCTTAACTTTACACAAGACTAAGCTCTGTCTTGTTGCCTCTAGCATCATGCCTCTACACCTCATGGGCTGAAATATAGCCAACTTGTCTGAAGGCTTCATAATCTGAAGGCATCATCCTCATAGCCGGAAGACATCATGCCATGGCCTGAGGATCTCTGGAACTTGCACATCATTATTCAAAGGCGTCATGGTTCGGAGGCACCATCTTTATGGCCCGAGAACATCATTTCATGGCCTGAGAATCCCTTACTGCACAATTCATGGCCTGGGATATCATGGTCTATGGACGTCATCCCCACCGTCCAAAGACATTCTTCATGGTCGGAAGAGAATTTGCATCATGTATAAATTTACGCAATAATCTATACATATGTGCTTGCAGTATATTTTTGTAGATTTGCAGGTGATCTGGTAAGTAACTGTTATCCCAACAGGAGAAATCCTGCTCCAGTTCCCATTCATATACTTCAAATTATTTCAAACCTAACCGTTCACTCATAACCGTTTCAAATCTCAAGTAATCCTACTCGGAACCTTGGTCCGTTTTTGCAACAGCTCCATCGGTTTATTCCACCGTTGGATCCAGAACTACACACGGCCTGATTCCTGTAAAACCAGGGATATGTAAACATCTCAGAGACCAGGATGCGGCCTATATATTTCAAATCATCCTATTCGGTCAAAATTGGTCATCATGTCTTTACCCGACTACTCTTTCATTCTTCCCGGATAAAGAGGGGCAGTTGTTAATACCAAATTTTTCCCACATATATATTTTTTAAAATACATACATACCTTCAAAATAGTGCATAAGCATCATCAAGTATTGTTTTCATATTTTTCCATAATGTTTAAAGGTTTTAATCAATTTAATCCTGCATTTATTATACAAATAATTGTTAACTGCATCACAAATAATTTTATAACTATTTATTATTTGATTTTTGTCATTTGTATTCATATTAAGATTTTAACATTTTTTATGTATAATTATATTTGCACCTTAAGGCTAAAAATTGCAATATTTTGCAGTAATAGCATATATTTGCATAATTACATTATTTACACCGAAAAATGACTTTTTATATTTTTCTAATGTTAAATAGTCATTTTAAATCATTTTCATGAACAAATAACATTTTTACTATTTATTAATTATTTTTATAAATTATTTATTGATTTAATTGGGTATTTAAAACATAGCCCCTTTTCTTAATTAATTTCGGACCTAGCCTACCCATTACCCCAGCCCAATACCCCCATATCCAATACCCATACCCGTCAAACCCATATCTACACCTGTTAAAACCCCGACCCAATTCCCTTTTTAAAATCCTACAATTTGATATCTGAATATCAACGTCTCACAATCACCCCACCCCTTTAAACTAATCAACCCCCTAACCCTAATTCATTTCCCACCAAACGTCATCACTAAACACTCATCCTCTCATCTCTTTCCCCCTTTCCCTTCTCAACACTAGCGTCGTCACCCCAACCCCTTCTGGTTCCAGCCCCAAAAATGGAATTGACCTACAATTCCTTACCTTATTTGGTCCTATCTCCTTACCGGCTACCCGTTCTATGGTGTTACATTGCCTAAAATGGAAAGCAGGTCTTGAGAGATTCGAACCAAATCTGGTTCAAAATCTCTTATCTGTGGGTTATTTCCATCTGTGTTCATCCTAGACTCTATGAGTATGAATATTTTCGTATTTTGCATTGATTCATACCTAACTTAAGGTTAGGGTTTTCAGATCTTTTATTCGAACCAAATTTGGTTCAACTTTAGTTTGATTTAATGTTATTCTTCATCTATATTCACTTTGTTACTCATAAATATGCCTATTTTTCGTTAAATCTTTTACTGACCTAAACTAGGGTTTTAACCCTCTTTAATCGAACCAGATTCGGTTCAATCTTATTTTTTTCTTTAATAACTATCTGTCTATATTATTTTATTAAAATAGACGATTCTTTGCCTTTATTTCCCTATCAATTTGTGTTTACTTAAAATTAGGGTTTTTCAGTTGAATCAAATATTGTTCGATTCTGTTTATCTTTTTGAATAAAACTCTGGTCTAGGTTCATTATGTGATATTTGTGTTGATTTTATGGTTCTCCTTCTGAATATTCTCTTGTCTACCTTATGTACCTTATTTTACTGTTGATTCTTTGGTTTTCCAAAATTAGGGTTTTGAAATCTTTACTGAGATTTTAATCTTTCCTTTCTTGTATGGTACTGATATTTCATTATTTTGTTCAATTTACCATGTTCTCATTATTTTCTTACCTTATTTGATCTGGTATTCAGACTGTTGATTGATTCTGTATAATACTTACCTTAATCTAAGTAGTACGTGCCTGATTATACGTTGTTATGTCTTGCTAATTGACTGAACTTGACTTCAATTGATTCTAGAATTATTTTCATTCCTTATTTGTGTATGTTTGAATTATTACCTTATTTGTCTGCCTAATTGAGTACTATTTAAACTCTTTTTCCTTCTCCCCTTTGGGACAGACTCGAACTCTCATACACTTACTAAAAAACTTAAACTCTCTCTTATTCTTATTCTGTGCTAATTATCTTAGGTCTTGGCCGGCTGAAAGCCAAGGCCAATTGATTCTGGAGTTTAAAGTTGTGGCATATTTACTTGCTTTTGTACTTAAATGGTATGCCTTAATCTTTTGTAATTTCATTCTCTATGCTTTGCTCGACAAGCATGTTTTAATTCCAAGTATGATTCTGTCATTTTTTACATGATTCTATGATCTCATTTAGTCCTGTGGGTGACACTGTTAACTTAGTATTAAATTATTTTGAATAATATGAATCCTCTCATAAGTTAGCCTAATGTCTAAATTTGTTTCATGCACTACTTGTTGATACTCACTTGTTCAGAACTTAGTATCCCTATGATACCATTAGCATGAAGTTGGTCCTAACTCTACAGATTTTCGTACGGTTACTTAATTCATGTGTCTGGTCCACTCAACTGTTTCTGCCTAATTGTTTCTGTGATTAAACAATGATTGTCCTAAGTACTAGCATGGATATTTGGCTTAACCAGACTTTTAACTATTTTGAACTGTGTGTTTAAGTATGAACCTTGTTTGTTTCTTGGTGCAATTATGCTTGCAATTCTGTGTTCTAAACCATGTTTCTTCTGAAATCAAACTATTTTAAAACCTGCCCCTACTCCCTTTTAGCTACTGATTTTAAAACCCTACTCTTAGTCCCTTAGGTTCTCAACCACCTTAGTGTGAGCACTGCTCAAGGTCCACATGAGACTCCTGTGAACTATGACACATTGGGTATTGGTTTTCCAATCTCTTATGAGCTATCTTCTGAATGTGTGGTTCTAGTGTGAGCATTTCCCGGGATCCCTGAGGCCCTTGGGAACTTTGACACACTGGAAACCTGATTTCAATGTGCTATGGATGAATCACTATGATGTGCCTCGAAGTGGTTATGGTTGGAAGGCCTAGTTCCCAGGTTTATTTGGGCCTAATGAAGGCTCGCTATAGTGTCTCATTACTTCATGTAATTCCTTTGCTATTTTGATCTGTAATAACTTTGTGATAAACAGATTTGGGGATATATAGTATAGGAATAAAATCCGTTTAAAACCTAGAAATCATGCATATAGGATTAATTTAGTAATTAGAAAGCATGCCTATAGGATTGAAAAGGGGAATAAAACCTATTGCTGTAATTTAAAAATCAGTGCTACAGTTAAAATTTATGTCTATAGGTCTGTAATCAATAAACTCGTAGACATCATACCTGTAGGATTTTGTTGCTCAATTCTGAATTCAATCGCTACTGTCAATCACTTAGGCAATATACCTGTAGTATTCAATTCTGGGTTTTTAATTGTGATGTATTACTGCCTGAAGTGCCCATATTATACTGAATAAAATTAGTAGGCAAACAACAAGTCTTAAAACTCGCCTTAATAAAACTGCCTCTGCATTTGTCTTCTCGCTTAGATATACTGTCCATAGGAACTTTAATAATCAATTGTGTGCCTTTGTCGCTTTATGTGTGGAGGTCGGTATGACCATACTTTCTTTTTATCTGAAAGTTCTATCTGCTTTGCCTGTCGCCTAGATTTTACATTTTGAGCAACACAGGTTGGGTCTAAAACTATCCTAAATAGGGGTCATAATACCTCCAGGACCATAGGTAAGGGACAGGTAGTGACGCATAGGGTACGAGCTAGAATCAACTAAAACGCTTAAGTAACAACTTAAAGATAGTAATCGGGTGGTAAGGAGATGATAGTCCGTGCACTAATGCTATGAGTAACACCCCAAATTGATAGAGTTACAAAGTATTGCACTGGGTGATCCTATAGGCTAAAAAAACTTAGGACCCCCATATTCCTGTTTAAGAATAAATTGAGTATTTTCTTGTACAAATTGTTTTCCCCCTTTAGACTAATTTGCTTAATTTAAGTTCAGCCGGGACCCACCATTGTGGACCTCGAGGGGTGCCTAACACCTTCCCCTCAAGGTAATTTGAGGCCTTACCCGATCTCTGGTGATGTAAACTGGTTATACGAGTTATTTGCTCTAGGTTCCCTAACGTACCTTAATCTGTTAGGTGGCGACTCTTCCAATTCTGATTCCTTTCCCTTCTCAAAAGGAGTTGTCCCAAAAATATCGAAACCCAATTTTCGCGAGAAAAAGGGGGCGCGACAGCATGGCGACTCTACTGGGGATTTTTAGGCTCTTACCATAACGAACCTGATTTTGTGAATTATTCTTTAAACATATTTTTATTACTCCCTCTGTTCCGGTTTATGTGAACTTATTTCCTTTTTGGTATGTTCAAAAAAGAATGATCCCTTTCTAAATTTGGTAACAATTTAGCTTAAGCTTACAATTCTACCCTTAATGAGAAGCTTTTATAACCTCACAAATACTTTGGGCCCCTTTTTGACTTGTTTAGGATCACAAATTCCAAAAGTCTTCCTTTTTTCTTAATCTCTGTGCCCAGACAAACAGGTTCACATAAATTGGAATGCAGGGAGTATTCCGTTAATATTTGCATACCCCTTCCCCTTCCCACTTTATGTGAATTTATTTGCCTGTCTTTATGATCTCTTCCCTGTTTTATTACTTTTTTACTATGAAAACTGACTTGTCTCCTTGTTTTCTTTCTTAAACGTCTTTACAATTATTAAATACCGCATTTATCATTTTTTATTGTGAAAATACTTGACAACGTGTTATTTTATGTTTGCATAAATCATGCTCAATATCATATTTCACTCGTGCGTAAGTAATACCATAGCAACACTTGATGAGTGTATGCGCTCTTCCTATATCACCCTTCTTGAATTTGGAAAGGCTTATTTGCGATAAAACTAGTCAATTTGCGGTGTAGTCGACGGTTCCGTGCCTTTCTCCCTCAAGTTGTCTGCTTGAGGGTACTAGTCTAGACCTCTATAGAAACCTTACTCTGATTATAAATGTACATGATTCATGGTTAAATCTAGCATGGGTTAATATGTTGATCACATAATAACCATTTAAGAAAAGCATTGTCCGAAGTTCACCGGGATTTCCATAATCCCAACGGACGCAACCACGATCTGTGCATTAATTTGGAGAAATAAATGACAATATGCTAATCGTTAGTGTATAAATAGTCGTATCCGGAGGGGGAAAAGGTCTAACCTTATTTGTTTTGCAGAAAATGAGGCACGAAGTCCCCAGGTTCGACATGGTCCGATATATACCACCATTATTTCTAGATTGGTCAGAATACCTTCCGTCAAGTGAAAAACATCATGTGAAAAGGGTCCTTGTAAACCAACCTTCCTTCTTGGATATCCAACCAAACAACATGTTGATCAAAGCTGCCACTATGTTCTGGGACGGAAAAAGGGTCGTATTCCGTTTTGGCAACATAGAAATGACCCCTCTTTTGGAGGAAATAACCCGATATCGATAACCCAATAGCATTTTATCGGTTCGGGCTATCGGTTATGCCTGATATATATCGAGACCTAGGTACTAGTACTTAACTACATTAAGTACCTGTGTGTTAAGGATTACGGTGGAATAGATAGAATCTCTTCACCCTTAATAAGATGCTAATGTTCGAGTCCTAGATATAGAATAAAACCTAATAGGGAGCGCTTTCCCTTTGATGAACTTTAAGCGGCACGAATCAGAATTAGTCGGGGTCTATTAGATATCGAACATGGCATAGGACACCAAAACTACAAAGGGAAAAAAAGTGAGAAGCCCTACATGTGCCGCTTATAAGGAAAATATTCCAACTTATTTGATTACCTGTCACGCAACAAAAATAACATTTAAATTTCCAAGTAAGATTTAAATCCAAATTGGATTAAGATACTTTGAGTTTCCTTGGAAAGAAAATTAATCAATGAACAGCACTTGCGAGTGTTTTTCAACATCTCATGCTTATCAACAACTAACAATTAATTAACCCAAATGAGTTGGTCTTCTCCTATCAATCCCATCATTTATCTATGTAATTTTGTTTCAGACACGGTAAATCAATCATGTTCTTCTCGCCAATTCAGAGGACTTCACTCAAAACAAAGGGCAGAGGACATATTGCTATAACACGATGAAGGAAATCATTTGTAGTATTGACCCTACATAATCTATTGACCTTGGATTTGGAAGGAAAATTACTCCCGAAATTGGAATTTAAAAGATCCTCTTCTTTGCCTTGCCGGTGACCATGAGCTTATACTTTTGAAGCAAAGGTCAAAATGTTCCTTTTTCCTTTCTTGTGACAAGCAAACAAAGTATTAGACGAAGTGAAGCTCGTCGGGACCGCATAAATTAAGGGGTTGTTGGGTAGAATGTATTAAGGAAAATAATATATGTACTAGCTTCAGTATTATTAATCCCTTATTTGGTAGTGTTTTACAACCTATGTATAACCGATATATCATATTCAGTATTTATTCTTGTATATATCAAACCATGGAATTAGCAATACCATGGCTTATCATTAGTGGCAAACCCACATGGTCATAAGGGTGGTCAACTGACCACTCTTTGTCAAAAATTGCATTGTATATTATAGATAAAATATTACATTTTAGAAGTATATAACACATATTTGTTTTACCAAAAATATCATAAATACTTTTATGAGAAATTTACTGAGTGAAACAAAAAGTTAATCCTAGTTAAGATAAATAATTGTCAGATCTATGAATGCGGTGATGATTGGATGATATGAAGATGTCGTGGTATTAAATATCGAATAATGAAGATGGTAAAGATTCAATGATGAATATGTGAGAGAGCAGGTGGAATAAATACATGTAATGGAAATAAGTGTAATAATGAAGAATAACTCGCCCAAAATGCTAGGCGTTGAGAAACGTCTATCTCTTTGTCAGCAATGTGAATGACAAGAAACGTGGATAAACACTATGTCCTTGGATCTTGTATACAAAAGGTGTCTTTTGACTTGGGAGCCAATAGAAAAGACAAGAAGTGTGTATTCTTTTAGTAGTCAATATTACAAGATGTTCTTACAGAGAGTTTTCGATTCCTTTTTCCTCCCCTTTCTTTCCTATATAGGGGACAGTCTATAAGGAACCCTAAAAAGTACAAGGGAAAGAATATTCTAATAGAATATTCCCTTATTCTAATTTAAAGCTACACTACCCTTACTATGGATCTCTGATGTCGACCTCGTTCGAATTAGGGCCTCCATCCCTAGTTGTTGGTCGGCCTATGCTTCGACCTCGGTTGTTAACATCATTAAGATTGATCCAAATTTTGACCAATACAGTTAGTCCCTCCGCTTATCAAGGTCGTGGACCCCTCGTCCTTGGTGAGCGTATTACTCTGCAACCGTTATGAAAGAAATTTGGTCGTAACTAGGTAATTAACGCCCGCCAAGGCCGCGACTGGTGCAAGTGACGTCAGATGATGTTATCGTCACGCGCGTCATCATTATGTATCTCCCCATGCAATGCCTGCACTGTTGGTGCTTCAATTCTCATGCTTGCAGGTAGTTTTTGGCCTTGATTCTGAGGCCACCCAACCCTATAAATAGATGAAGGGTTTGTCATTTTGAAATTTTCACCATCTCTCCCTCATTCGATACTTTCCATCACTTGTGTTTCTCTTCCCTTTCTTTTGCAACCTTTTTTTCTTGATTTCTTCATCCCCTTTCTTTATCCCTGTTTCCTTCTCTTCCATTGTTCGATCCATTATAGTCATTATGTCGGATTCGCTTTGCAGTCATGACGATATCTCCGACGTCGCTCCTTTGTCGGTGGCTATCTTTTCTACAAACGAAGGGATTCTGATTGAGGGAGACGAGAGCTTCCCTACCGTTGAAGAGGTGGCGCCTAAAACCCCTGCCTTTAGAAACGACTTTCCCAAGGGGCCTAGTACTGCCCCTGAACCTAAGCTTTCCGAAACGGGGGAGGCCGAATTGGGAGAAATACGGACTAAGTATTTCATCCCTTCTCATATCGAGGTCATTCCTGCGAGGAGCGACACGGTTCAGGTTCACCACACTGGGCTCTGTGCCTTCTATATCTATCCGTTCACGATCGGCTACACCTTTCCACTTCCTAAGTTGGCCGAAGAGTTTTGTCATTTTTACAACATTTGTCCAACACATCTCTCTCCTTATTGTTATAAGATATTCTTAATGTTGACCAGGTATACGAAGCTGGCTGGCTGTGGGGTCAACTTTATCCATTTGCTACACTTATTTTCACCCACCTTCTTCAGGGGTACCATGATATACTTGCCGAATCGTGGGACAAAAGGATTAGTGGCCGGGATGGATGATAAGGCGAGTCGGTTATTCTGGCACAAATACTTCTTTGTCAGAACCGATCAGTTGGTGGCGGACCCGACCGGGTTTCCCGAAAAATGGAATTACCACCATAAGTATTTCTTCATGCTTTCCGTCATTCGTCCTTTGTCGTTTTCTGTTCTTTTTGGTTTCCTTATCGCTTTCTCATTCACAATTGTAAAGCGTTCTCTCTCCCTTGTTCTTGACATGGAGGATTGGTTGGATCGCGTGTTGCCTCATGTCGTAGGGATTCGCGACTGCTTCTTTCTACAAGCGTTATGGGCCAAAGATCCCCCCCCCCCCTCGTAAGTATCTTGGTTGTCTCGTTTGGTCGAATCCCTTAGCGTTTTCTGACAACTTCTTATTTGTATTAGGTCGACGGACTTCCAAGAGAGCGAAGATGCCTGCTCTCGCCTTCCGTCAAAAGGCGGCCTCAGCTGTGAGGGAGTTCACTTTGGTTGAATCCATGAGAGGCGGAGCTGGGATTCAACGGGCAGAAGGGTCTGTCCCTTATGATGTGGCTGTTCTAGGTGATATCCCGCCTGAGCAAGTCCTCCTTCTCACAGACGAACCTTCTCACGATGAGGATCCGTCGCCGAGGAAGAGGCGAAAGGTACAGACGGTAAAATCCGTAGCCATTGAAAGGTCGGAGAGGACTTCGACTCTCGGGATGAGGTTAGATATATTTCTTGCCGAGGAGACGGGCATTATGCTCGAGTACGCCATGGGAGAGAGGCCTTCCAGGGACTAGGAGGTCGGTAGCGGCGTGGAGGTTGCACAGATTGCAGGTGGTCATTCTTCATCGAGGACGAGATGGAGTGATGATTTTGGCGTGGGGGATGTCGATTCGGGTTCCGACATCGAGCTCGACGAGGTTAGAGCCTTTATCGAAAGGAAGACTCGCGTGGAGATAAGGACGGAGGGTCCTAACTGTCACATAGTCATACTTGTGGACTTCAACCTTCTGGTTGATATTGAGTGTGTGGAACCATAGTTCGCCCTTTTGTGTGCCGAGGCCGAGAACAAGACACTGCAGTTACTGAAGGACGCTAACCTTTCTCTTGGCATATCTGGGATGGCTCTGTGGGTGAGTGTCGTTCCTATACTTTTGCATGCTTCACTAGTATTACTTTATTTTGACTAACTATATTCTTTTTCCCTTTTTGTCAGACTATTATCCTTGGTATTGAGTGTGAACGGCGGTACGAGGAGAGGGTGGCTCAGTATAAAAGGATGGAGTCCAAGTATAGAGAATACCGTTCCAAGTATCGGAAGGTGGTCAGGAGTGTCGGTGAAGACGGGCAGTTCCAGGAACTGTGTGGTGAGATAAGGGGGAAGGACGAGAAGCTCAAAGATAAGGATGAGGAGTTACTGAAATCCATTAGCCGGTGTAGCGAGCTAGAAGAGGCGTTGAAGTCCAAGGAGGACGAGATCGAACTGGGGAAGGGGGTGATGGCTGAGAATTTGGACCTCCAGGCGCGAGTGGAATCCTTAAAGGTTGATCTCGACCAGAGTGAGGCGAGGGCTACCGCTTTGAGGGCTGAATTAGATGCCAAGATTGAGGAATTAAAGCTGGCGGAGTGGGTTAGGACGGCCTCGATACCAGAGGTCGCGGCCTTGGCGGTGACCCTGCGCGTCTGTAGGTCTGAGCGGGCTAATGAAGCAGAGACTCCATCGCTCATAATGGCGAGATTGGAGGAGCGGGTTGGAGGTTTGGAGGTGGAACTGGCAATGTTGAATGAGAAGACAGTGGTTCTGAAGACTGAGAAGGAACAGTTGGCCCGTCCATCTGCTCCTCAAGCTTCCGCTGATTCGAGCGTGTCGCGGGAGTCGTATGAGATATGGGTTCATGTCGAGGCTCAGGTGAACGTATTCAGGTTATTGAGGGCCGCCAGGAAGATCTCTGAGGAGGAACTCGCCGATGTTCATGCTAAAGCACGGGCAGCCCATGAAGCTTGTGGCTATGCTCCTGATTCGCCTGGTGGGGACGACAGTGATGATGACGCAGTGGATGGGCTCGCTGCTGATCCCTGGTAAGACGATGAATATGTTGAAGGGGATGATGTAGCTTAGTTCCTTCTGCTTGACTTTTGATGTTTTCTTTTTGTTTTTGTTTTTTGCGAGGGTGTACTCGGGCCCGTTGTAAAGGAAACGAGTTTTGTAACCTGATCAGTTTGTATTGGAATGGTTACCTTTTGTTGTATGCTTTGCCTCGCTTGTCTCTTGTCTTATTTCCTTGCGATGTTATTCTTAGTAGGTCGATCATTTCCTGGCTTGGGGCCAATCTTTGCCCGGTCGTCGAATATAAATACTTGGAGCGGTGTCGAACACAAATTACTCGAGGGAGGTCGAATGTAAATGATTCGAGCGAGGTCGAATATAAGTAATTCGAACGGGGTCGAATGTAAGTAATTCGAGCGGGGTCGATGATGAGTGGCAATTTTACCACTCATTTTAGCCTCTTTTCAGTAGATTTTGTGCTGCTCAATGGGTATTTGAGGTTACTATCAGTGTATAATTGCTCTATTTGCAGGAAAATGATGCCATGAAGTGGTTAAGGTCAAATTGGAGTGAAATTGAGCAAAAAGAGAGTAAAGAAGAGAAAA
>ML292912.1:162178-228543 GCA_005239495.1 Nicotiana undulata | reverse complement strand
CAAATGCGGTTCGCATTTGAGTCGCATCACCATCTGATGCCTGAAGCTACATTGCAAATGCGACGCATGAATGCGATCGCATATCATCAATGCGGACCGCACATCTCACATGCGATGAACCTCTGGGACCTAGGGTTTGATATGCGATTAAGATGGGAATCGCATCCCTGTTATGCGACAGGAATGCGATCGCATATCAGCCCGACAGGGGTATTTTTTCCCACTTTTCACTCGAATTTTTGGCCCTTTATAAAAAGCATACCTTGGCAACATCTTAGATCGATTAGAAACCAATTTTTTTACATCTTTTGGACATATTTTCAGCTTTGTAAATATATTTTGAGTATAGAACAACAAGTTTTGAAGCTAGGGATTTGCACACACACTTGGGTCTTGAAGATTTCACCATTGTGGTTAAGTATTTCTTACCCATTTATGTTTATTTCTTCATTTCCTTGTTTTGTATTGAATATCTAAGTGTGTAGTATTTTTCCAACACTTGAATATGGTTTATGGGAATATTCATATTTAAAGTGTGGATTAAATACCTTGTTGTGCTTATGTATTGAATGATTTTCATATATTTGTGAAGTGGGTGTTTGTTATTTTAATTATTCTTGTTCTTTAATGTTTCCAAAGGGATTAGCTAACCCTAGGACTCGCCCATTAACTCCGAATTAGTTTTGAAAAAGATTATTTGGGGTTGGGAAAGATTAACTAACAAGAACTTGAGGATTTAACCCTCATTTTATAGATCCGACCTAGGGATAGGATTAAACTACTTGTACCCAAACTCGGAGGTGCTAAATCTCTTAATTGGGTTAGGGATAATTCAATTAGGAAGTCTTGTTAGTCTTTGGGAAAAGCTAATTAAGAAATATTATTCGTGGCTAATTAACATTACCCACTCATATTTGTAAAATCGCGAAATACATCGGATCGTTACTCAAGTGTAATACCCGAAGCATCGATACTTGTTGCCATATATCATTTTAATTGCTTTCTAGGTTAGTTTATATTTTCGCATTTAGTTATAAACAACTATCAAAAAACCCAAAATCGTATTTGTTTGGCATTGCGCGATAAGTGATAATTCTCTAGCATTCCTAAATGCCCTCATATTGTTCTCTGTGGGATTCGACCCCAACCTTGTTGGGTTACTATATTTGACAATGATCGCTTACATTCTTTTAAGGTGTAAATTGAGCGTATCAGTCGAATGTAAATGATTCGAGCGAGGTCGAATGTAAATGATTCGAGTGAGGTCGAATGTAAATGATTCGAGCGAGGTCGAATGTAGATAATTCGAGAGAGGTCTTATTCGAGCGAGGTTGAATGTAAATGATTCGAGCGAGGTCGAATGTCGATAATTCGAGCGAGGTCGAATGTAGATAATTTGAGCGAGGTTGAATGTAAATAATTCGAGCAGGGTCGAATGTATGTGGAGTGGAGCAATTTGGAGTGGTGCGATGAAATGTTGTGTATTGCTTTGTTTATTCATTTCATTGGAGAATGTTACACACTTTGTTTAACATATACATTTGAGAAGTTCTCCATCTACGTAGTCCATTCATTGGTCCGGCTGGAGTAGATGACAAGCGGAGCGATGAACTAACCAGTTTGAACTTCGAGGCGCCCCTCATCGCCTCTTTAAAAACATCCTCGGTAAAACACATCTACAGATAAAACCCGAGTGAGGGAAAAAGAGTACGACTTAGAGGACGTTTGTTTTTAGAAGTTGAACTACTTGAGATGAGCGATGTTCCAGTTGTTGGGAAACAGTTTCCCTTCCATTGTTTCTAACTGGAATGATCCTTTGTTAACTGCTGTGGTGATCTTGTATGGTCCGTTCCAGTTGGTTCCTAGCTTACCCTCTCTTAGGTTTTTGCTTGCCTGCATTTTAGCCTTGAGTACGTAGTCCCCAACTTTGAGTGGCCGAACTTTTGTCTTTTTGTTGTAGTACCGTTCTGCTCTTTGTTTTTGGGAAACCATCTATGTATGCCATATTTCGTCGTTCCTCTATCTCGTTGAGATATTGCTTTCTGATCTCGTCGTTGTTTGCTCCACTTTCATTGGAGTACCTCAGGCTCGGTTCTCCGACCTCGACTGGTATGACTGCGTCTGTGCCGTAGACCAAAGAGTATGGAGTTTCACCGGTGCTTGTATTTGGCATAGTGCGGTATGCCCATAGCACTTCTGGTAGCAGTTCTGGCCACAGTCCCTTGGCGTCTTCAAATTTCTTTTTTGTGATGTTTAATATAGTTTTATTGGAGGATTTGGCCTGGCCGTTTTTGGGGGGATGATATGATGTGGAGGTATGCGCTTGATGTGCCACTTCTCGAAGAATTTTGCGGTCTTCTTCCCGGTGAACTGTGGTCCGTTATCACAGTTGATTTCTTTTGAGATGCCGAAGAGACATATTATATCTCTCCATATGAATGTGATGACTTCATGTTCGCGTATTTGGGTGAAGGCACCTGGTTCCACATATTTAGAGAAGTAGTCAGTCAAAACTAAAAGGAAACGTACATTACCTCGCCCGGCTGGGAGCGGCCCTACGATGTCCATTCCCCATTTGATGAATGGCCAAGGTGACATGACTGAATGGAGATGTTCGCCCGCTTGGTGTATCATGGGGGCGTACTTCTGACATTGTTCGCATTTTTTGACAAAGTATGCGGCTTCTTTTTTCATGGTGGGCCAATAGTAGCCGGCTCGTATGAGGCATCTAACAAGTGCTCGATTACCGGTGTGGGCGTCGCAATGGACTTCATGTACTTCTTCGAGTACTCGTCTAGTTTGGTTTGGTCCAGTCATTTTTTCAAAGGACCGCCGAACATCCTTTTGTACCGGTCGTTGTCGATGATGTTGTACCTGGCTGCCTGCATTCGGAGCTTCCTTGATTCTTTCTTATCTGTTAGGAGTGTTCCCTACTATAAGTAAGTTATAATACAGTTGTGCCAGTCCCAGGTTAAGTTCACAGAGTGTGCCTCAAGTCGATCTAATGACGAGTGGAGTAGTGTGATGACATTATTTCCATTTATGCCTTTTGTTGTTGTTGCTAACTTGGCGAGGCCGTCTGCCTCGATGTTTTGAGCTCGAGGTATTTGATTGGGCCGGCATTCGTCGAATTTTGGCAGTAGCTTGTGGATTTCTGTTTGGTATTTTTGTAGCCTTTGCTCCTTGATCTGATAAGTCCCTGTCACTTGGTTAACGACAAGTTGTGAATCGCACCTAAGGATGACTCGTCGGGATCCATATTTGAGGGCTAGTTTTAGTCCTGCAATAATGTCCTTGTACTCAGCCTCATTGTTGGTCATATCTGGACATTGTATGGATTGGCGGATTACTTCGCCCGTTAGGACCTCGAGTACGAGTCCTAGTCCCGATCCTAACGTGTTAGAAGCACCGTCGGTGTGTAATACCCATAGTTTAGGTTGAAGGGAGACGGTGCAAGAGGCTTCATGTTCGACTTCAGGCATTATCTTAGCGACGAAGTCGGCTAGCACTTGCGACTTTATCTTCGTTCACGACTGATATGTGATATCGTGCTCGCTTAGTTCGATGGCCCATTTAGCCAATCTTCCCGATAGTTCGGGTTTATGTAATATACTTCTAAGGGGGAAGGTCGTGACGACCGATATGGGGTGGCATTGAAAGTAAGGCCTGAGCTTTCGTGAAGTCGTGAACAGTGCCAGGGCCAGCTTCTCGAGGAGAGGATACCTCATTTCGGCATCGACCAAGGTTTTACTAATATAATATATTGGTGATTGCGTACCTTTGTTTTCACGGACGAGTACTACACTTACTGCTACTTCTGACACAGCCAAATATACTAGGAGGCATTCGCCGGTCTCATCTTTGGCGAGCAGCAGAGGCGAGGACAGATATGCCTTCAATTCTCTCAAGGCTTTGACACATTCTGAGTTCCACTAGAGTCTGTTGTCCTTTTTGAGGACGTTGAAGAATTTTTGGCACCTGTCGGAAGATCGTGAGATGAATCTTGACAGTGCGGCTATGTGGTCGGTCAGATTTTGCACCTGTTTCTTGCTGGTCAATAGTTCGGGTTTCCTTCGATGTCTTTGATCTGGTCGGGGTTGACTTTGATGCCCCTTTGTGACACCAAGAAGTCGGGGAACTTGCCTGAGGTTACGCCGAAGGCGCACTTCTCGGGATTCAGCTTCATGTCGTACTATCTCAGTATATCAAAGGCTTCTTTTAGATGGTCGATATGATCTTATTTCCTTTCGGATTTGACTAGCATATCGTCTATGTATACTTCCATTATTTTTCCGAGTTGTTCCTTGAACATCTTGGTGACCAGCCTTTTATAAGTTGCTCTTGCGTTCTTCAATCTGAACGGCATGACTCGGTGGCAATAAGTCCATTGGTGAGTTATGAAGGTCGATTTTTCCTGGCCCTCCTCTTCCATGAGGATCTAATTATATCCTGAGTATGCGTCCAAGAAGCTTAGCAGGTCGTGTCCTGCCGTTGCATCGATGAGCTGGTCGAAGTGCGGCAGCGAGAAGGAGTCCTTTGGGCATGCTTTGTTTAGGTTTGCAAAGTCAGCGCACATGTGCCACTTCCCATTTTTCTTCTTCACCATGACTACGTTGGCGACCCACTGGGGTACTTGGATTCTCTGATGAAGTCGTTGGCTAGTAGTTTCTCCACTTCCTCACGGACTACTTTGTTGATTCCATCATTGAATTTCCTTCTCATTTGCCGTACTGGCGGGTAAAGCGGGTCCACATTTAGTTTTTGTGTGGCGATGTCCTTCGAGATACCTAGCATGTCTGCATGGGAGAAAGCGAATAGGTCTGCATTGTTAGTTAAAAATTTATGAAATTTACCTGCTTCGGAGAGTTTGTGGCCGATGAAAGCCTTTTTACTGGCGTCGTCTTTGTCTACTTGGACGGGGTCGAGGTTTTTGATCGTTGACCCCGTGGCCTCCACGATGTCGGGGTCCTTGATGACGTCATTCTGATCGTCGGGTTTTGTCACCGACTTTGGTAATTTCTATGCTTTCGAGTTTGTTCCTTTTAGTTGTTGAGTGTATGTACAATCTTGGGCGATGCGGTAACACTCCTGTGATATGCGATGCTCTCCCCTGATGTTGAATATTCCCCAGGGGGTCGGGAACTTGATTACTTGGTAAAGGCTGGATAGAGTGGCCCTCATACCATGTATCCAAGGTCGTCATATGATGGCGTTGTAAGTTGTATCTTGGTTCATGATATGGAACGTTGTCTCCAACGTGAATCCTCCGGCCAGGATGGGTAGCGTTATTTCTCCTGAAGTTCGTTCAACTACATTGTTAAACCATGTCAGTGTTATGCAGTGTGGTACTATCTTATCCTCGAGTCTCATTTGGGCGAGAGCTCGGGGTGGATAATACACACGCCGCTCCCATCGTCAACCATTATTCTCCTTACGTCAGTGTCCAAAATTTGTAATGTAATAACAAGAGCATCAAGGTGAGGGAAAGTCGAACTGTGGGTATCCGACTTATCCAAGATGATATTGTCTTCGAGATCATCATATTGTTCGTGTGTGATTGATCGCTTTAGATTGTGCGTGGTGGTGACTTTCACATGATTGATTGTGGCCTCGTCGCCTTCGCCAATGATCATTTGGATGGTGCGGGTGGGGGAGGACTTCTTTGGGAGTCCTTGGTGTTGTTCTCGTCCCCTGCCGAAATTGGCTCTTCTGCGGTCACTCATTAATTATTTTAGGTGTCCCTTGTTGAGCATGTTCACCACTTCTTGTCGCAAAGCTATGCAATATTCTGTCTCGTGGCCTCGTTCTTGGTGGAATTCACAGAGGGCATTCGACCTTCTGGTGCTTGGATCGGACTTCATCTTTTGCGGTCATTTCACCTTTGGGCCGAGCTTTTCTAGTGCGTACACTATTTCTGAAGGGGAGACACAACAATTGTGAGTAGATAAAAGTGGGGGCATACCTTTGTCGTTCCGTTGAGTCCTTGTGTTTGGCCTGGACAACCCCTCCATATGGCGAGGAGATGGTGGAATTGTCGTTCTGACATATGGATGGTGTCTATCACGGTTGGGGCATAGGACTGAGTGATCCCTTTGGGTGTCATTACGGCGATCTCGTCTTGATTCTGTATAGACTGACGTTAACTGTTGTGTTGGGCCGTTGATGTTGTCCTCATCTGCTCGGACCTCAGCGCAGTAGGCGTTGTGGATTTATTCCCAAGTAGTGGGAGGGTACTTCATGATCCTGTTCAACAATTTTCTGGTCGCCCTCGACCCAGTTCTGTTCATCCCGTTTTGGAAGGCTGCTATGGCTATGCCTTCAGATACATTTGCCAGGTTCATCCTGACCCTATTGAATCGGGCGAGGAAGTCCCTGAGTCCCTTTCCAGGTGACTGTCTAGTGGCGAATATGTCGCTCACCCTGGCCTCGGCCTTTTTATCTCCTGTGTGGGCGGTTACAAACTTATCGGTCATTTCCTCGAACGTTGTTATGGACCGTGCTGGCAGCTGTGAGTACCATGTCAGGGCTCCCCCTGTTAGGGTTTCACCGAATTTCTTTAATAGCACAGATGGTACTAGTTCTTTTGAGAGGTCATTTCCTTTCACCGTTGTGACGTAATGGATTATGTGGTTTTCAGGATCTGTCGTGACATCACATATTTTCAAATATGGCGGCATTTTGAAGGTTTTGGGGATGGGATGTGGGGCCGCTTCTTTGTTGTATGGTTGCTCTACAAACCGACCAACGTCCCATTTGGGTAGGAGTTTTGGGGCACCGGTATCTTGTCAACCCTCTCTTGGTGCTCCTTCATCTAATCTCGTAGTGCCTTATTTTCATTCTCCATTTTCTCCATCCTCCTCGGTATGGCTGCGAGTGCATCGTTACCTGCATCAGCTGTAGCGTTAGTGTTACCTGTTGAGCGGGGAGAAGTTTGCTCTTCGACGGTAGTTGTTTTTGTCGGTATGGCATTATGAGCCACTCCTTGAGTAGGCTTATCGAGGAAGTCATTCAGTGTACTTGTCAGCCATGCTTCTAGTAACCTTTTCACCGCTGGTGGCGCTTCCTCAGCTGTGGACGTGGAAGCGCCTCTTTCTCGAACAACAGTTACACTTTCGCGAGGAGTGGGTGAACCACCTTTCCCGGTCGTGACACTGGGTGTGGCGTTCAGCTCTCCTCCGTCGTTATCCTCATTGATGGTTTTCATGAGGTTAGCAGTAACGTCCGCTATGGCTTTCAGCCTTTCTTCTCCTATTCTTGTCATTGTTAGTTTATGCAGATGGAAAGAGATGACTGTGTGCATGTATGTGATGTTGCTTTCTTTTTAGATTTAACAGAAACTACGGACTTTAACTAGAAAATCCCCACAGGCGGTGCCAAATTATTTTACCAAAAATATGATAAATACTTTTATGAGAGATTTACTGAGTGAAACAGAAGGTTAATCCTAGTTAAGCTTAATAATTGTTAGATCTATAAATATGGTGATGATTGGATGAAATGAAGATGTCGTGGTATTAAATAACGAATAATGAAGACGGTAAAGATTCAATGATGAATATGTGAGAGAGCGGGTGGAATAAATGCATGTAATGGCAATAAATGTAATAACGAAGAATAACTCGCCAAAAATGCTAGGCGCTGAGAATCAGCTATCTCTTTATCAGCAATGTGAATGACAAGCAACGTGGATAAACACTATGTTCTTGGATCTTGTATACAAAAGGTGTCTTTTTACTTGGGAACCAATAGAAAAGACAAGAAGTGTGTATTCTTTCAATAGTCAATATTACAAGATGTTCTTACAGAGAGTTTTCGATGCCTTTTTCCTCCCCTTTCTTTCTTATGTATATGGGACATTCTATAAGGAACCCTAAAAAGTACAAGGGAGGGAATATTCTAACTCCTTATTCTTATTTAAAGCTATACTACCGTTACTATGGATCTCTGATGTCGACCTCGTTCGAATTAGGGCCTCCATCCCTAGCTGTTGGCCGACCTATGCTTCGACCTCGGCCGTTGACATCATTAAGATTCATCCAAATTTCGACCAATAAAATATTCAACACCCTTTGTCGGGAATTTTTTTTTACTTTTTTCAAATTTGAATACCTTTAATATTACGTTTTAAAGGTATATAACACATACCCTTTGTGGGGGGAAAAACACTTCTTTCAAATTTGAATACCCTTAGGAAAATTCGTAGCTTCGCCACTACTTTTAATACACGGATAAGCATGTATAAAGACAAAACTGTCCTTTCAAAACTTTTCCAAATCCTTTGTGGATGATATTATTGTAAACAAATAATTTTAAAAAAAAATATGCAATGTATATTTTTTTAATACACCAAATCAAAAAGTCAATAAAAAATAATTCAAACATAACTAATTTCAGTATAATTAATCCTAGCATTATTAATCCAGATATTACTAATACGTCATGTTTAGTACTATTCTTATATACCTTATCAAACTACCCCTAATAGTATTTCATATTTACTGTGTAAAGGAGTTCGACTTTATATTCCTGAGTCCTCCATAATCAATACAACCTACCCTAAATAAAGGATATAAAAAGAAATTACAAAAGATAGACGAGAAGAAGTTCCATTTACATGATTATTATTCTCCATTTGCGGCCAGGAACTAGAGTCCAAACTGCGAACTATTTCTCAATGTGATGTGATAATTATCCATAGAGAATATACCATGCAACATGATAAAAACAACGGGGTTTTTTTTTCCTCTAACGTACACTCAGACATAAAGCAAATAATAATGGGGGAAAAACACAGCACCACTTTGGCAGGAATATATTCGAAGATATCATTTTCACGCATGTATTTACTAGAAAGTTCGCATTGTAATTTGTATTTATATATGTTTGACTAGGCATGATATTCAAAATGTAAAGAAACACTTGCGAATCTATGATGTTAAATTAATGGTGCGCATAACATATCAAAAAGTTACTATAAATTTTATGATTTTATATGAAGGAGTATTATTAAGGATAAAAATAGAAATATTGTTGGATTTAAAAGCATATCAAATATAAAAAGATATACTTTTTTTTTAACAAGACTAAAAAGAAAAATAGAACTTATAAATAAAACGGATTGGACGGAGTATTATACTCAGCTAACGTAGACAAAAAAAATATAGACAATTATTTGTTATTATAAGTCATCTTAATTTGATAGTGTAAAAATTTTGACATTGTTAAGAGCACAAAGTTTGCCCTCCCTCAAATAGATGATGTTATGCTTTTTGTGTGGATGGGATTACCCACAAGAAATGTCGTTATTTTAGGATCGTTATAATTACATCCACCATTCAATCGGAGCTTTGATTGTCGGTTCCCGTGTCATCAAGTTACCAATATGTAGAGACGTATTCAAGTTAGAAAGATATGGGTTCACGTAAACTCATATTGCTCTTCCTAAATGATGTATTACAATGTTATATATTTTTAAAAATTACTTAAATATTCGTGCTTGAATCCATGCTCAAAGACTCTTCTGGTGTAATTATTATTAGGTGCACCTCTACAAGTAAAATTGGCAATTCAATCACACTCTGAACGGTCTTATTTTCGACACAAAGTATACATATATATAGGTGAAAATTACTAAAATTTCAAAAAATATATAATTTTGAACATATATTTTCAAAAATATAGTGGTCATGGTTAGAAACAAAAGTTAAGCCCGTCAAATATAAATTCTAGATCCACCTCTTCACAATAGTGCACTCATTCTATTGAAATCCTAAATCCGAATGTAACAATATAAGATTAATTGTGCAACCCAACATAAAGAGAAGCTGGAGAAGAAGATAGATTTAACGGAGTAGTAGCTGGTTTTGAACATTCAGAAGTTAAACTTAATAAATAATTGGGGTATGGACCATACATAAGATAGAAAAAACAAGACATGAGAGAAATAGAAAGAGAACAAATTGAAGGAAGCTTCAGAGAAGGAGATGTATTAGCAAAAGTTACGTCGTGACAGTTGATGTCTAGCTAAGTCACAAGTCTCCTCCACCATTCACAATTCCTATGAACTTTCCTCGAAACCCTCTTTTTATAATAAATTAAAAATGATCTTCTCCAACAAATCAGTGGATATAAATTACTTATCAGAAACGTATATGATGCTGTTGACAACTTCAAAACAACTTCAAGTACTTCATCCTTTCCTATTCATCCAGTTACGGACCTAGAATTTTTACGATGACTGTTAAAATATAAATATTTAAATACATGAAAAAGTTAAGAAAATTCAACATAGCATATATCGATTGATACCTATTGGCTACATGTGCCCCGCCACTACATTCACCCCACATAACGAACCAATGAATAAGTAGATCACCCTCAAAGATTCTGGTGAGATGAATAACTAGATGTTTCATTTTGAGTCCCGCTAAAGAAAAGAATTCTTGTAGGGAAGCATTTTTTTTATACAAAATGTATGTGTCTTATTTTACACCACAAGTTCAAACGTTTTCTCTTTTTCTTAAATTTTGTGCCCAAATAAATTGAAGCGGATGGAATATTAAATAAAAATAGCCGTCAGTAGATTACAAATTCGAGGGCCTACCCAAACCATCCATGATCCATTCAGAAGGTACCATTTGATTTAGGCCAAACCCATATACAACCCATTCAACTTGGCACTATTTTTTATTTTGCCACTCTATTTCAACCTTGTTCCATTTTGGCCCTCCAACTCTATTTTTTATGTTTCATTTTAACACAAAAGCTAAAACCAGTAGTAAAAAATATAGCGCGTATGTATACACAAATCTGAGGTGTAATAAAGATCCAATTAAATATTGACACATGGTTTTTCATCCTTTATTTCATATAAGCTTGAAGTTTGAAGTGAATCCATGTCTCAAAGAAAATTATTTTTTCATAATGGAATAGATATTTGTTCTTGTGGATTTCAAGTTGAACTGAAAGTATCATGGACACCAAGAAATCCGGGTCGGGTATTATAGTATTGACCCGTTTGACAAGGATGAGCAACATTTAATTGGATATTTATTACACATTATATTTGTGTATACACACGCGCTATATTTTTTGCATTGATTTCAGCTTTTGTGCTAAAATGAAACATAAGAAATAAAGTTGGAGGGCCAAAATAGAACAAGATTAAGATCAAGTGCCAAAATGAAAAATGAAACCAAGTTTTATGGGTTGTACATAATCTACATAGTCCAACCGCACTCTCTTTTCTTTTTCCTAATGTAACAGTACTCACAATATTCACGAAAATACTTACGGTTAGATAACACTATAAATTAAATAGAGTTTCCAACTTTCCATGTGCCAAACAATACCTTTTATTTCTTCAATTTTTTTATTTTGTCCAAAAAACTATGGCAAGTAAAGTTGGTGAAGCAGAAACAGAATATCAAGACTTGTTAGGAGTGATGGCAGATAAATTGGACGTGGAGGCTTTTGTGGCGGAGCTATGTGGAGGATTCAGGCTACTAGCTGACCCGAAAAATGGGTTGATCACATCGGCGAGTTTACAGAAGAATTCGGGGCTTCTTGGAATGGAAAACATGAGCAGAGAAGATGCAGAGGCTATGGTAAGAGAAGGAGACTTAGATGGAGATGGAGCACTAAATGAAACTGAATTTTGTATTCTAATGGTTAGACTTAGTCCAGAAATGATGCAAGATGCTGAGGCTTGGCTTCATAAGGCACTCCAAAAAGAGTTGCCACAATCCTCTTTTTGAGTTTGGCTATAATCTTATTCTCAGTTCCATCCCAAAATATGAAATGAAAAAAGATGTTGAAGAGCTATAATCTTAGTCTCATTATCATATATGATGGTTTGCTTCTCGAGTCAATTTGTTCATGCCTTCTAAATGGCTCTAGTTAATTTGTGTCCTAGTCCAAAAAAAGATCAGACAATAGACAAAATCAATGCAGGTTCAGATTTGGTGATTCTTATAAGTTTCTAATGTTGTAAGTTGTAACTCAGTGCTACTTTATGTAACGACCGATTTCGTGTGGTTGCGTCGTTTCCTTGTGTTTTTCTCTCAATCTCACCCTTCATTATTATTAAATAATTTTATTTTATCATTTACCCTACCTCTTTATATACCGTATCATAATTTTTCTTTATAATATTACAATTTTATTCATCATATTGCTGGTGTGTGATACCATGAAACGACGGCAAAACGACATAATTCATCCAAGTATTGTATTCATCAAACGATACAGTACGGTATAATACAATACGATACGATACGATACATTTTGAAACGATATGTAACAACCATCCAAACAAGTTGTAAGGGCATCTCCGATGGTGCACTATTTTTTACACTTGCTCCAATTGAACACCAAATTTTGCACCATTTTAGTGTGTGAATAGTGTCACACCAAACCAAATTTGGTGTGACACTATTTATCAACACCAAATTTGATTTATTAGTATTTTATTCATCTTTTTATTTTTTTGGATTTTTAATTTATCATATATTGTGTATATAATTAATTTTTATACTAAAATTTTTATAATTTTAATTTTATATCCTATTTTTTTGATATATTATTTTTTGTATATATTATATTTATATAAAATTATAAGTTAATTTTATTATTATTATAATTGTATAAAAAGAAATATAACCATTATTTAAAAATAAAAAATGCAAATGTAAGATATCTAATGTTGCTAAAATTAAAAAGTGAAAACTAAAATTTAAAAAAGAAAACTAAAAATACATTAAAATTAAAAGTACATCAAAGGAGTATACATTAAAATTGAAATTACATTAAAAACAATAAATAAGTTTAGTAATCCGGTATATCATTTTCAGGTGCACCAAAATTACTAAAAAACTTAGAGAAGGAGGTAGAAGATTGTTGTGCTTGTGGTTGTTGAAATTGTTGACTTCTTTTATCAATTATTCGTTTTTGTTCTTGTCGCAAAAATTCAGAAGATTTGGATCGTCAATGGAATTCAGCTTCGTCAATAAAAATTTATTTTCTTCTTTGAATTCTTTTTGTCTGGAAGCTTCATTTCTTGAGTTACTTTACTTTTCCATCGCCTCAACAAGCCGACTATTTTCCGATTGGATCATTTTCACGTAATCTTCATCAATTTTTCTTTCTTTATCCCAATAGATCGTTGTGATGATGTAGCCTCATATATCAATGATTTCACTTTTAGTTGATTTATCCTTTAAAATAATTTTATAATAAATAATTATATAAGTGGTGAATGTAAATTATATGTGATTAAATGAAAAAAGAAAAAAGATAAAATTTGTTTGAAGGAAATAAAAAGTTTAAATAGAAGATAATAATTTAATATAGAATAGAGAAAAGAATATAAAAAAAAATATTCTTTTTTGGTGTTACACCATTTTGGTGTGAAATTTGGTGTTAGGTTGGAGATGATCTAAGTGAAACACTTTCTATTTCCATTTCTACTTGTCCCCTGCTCTCCTCCCTCCCACTAAGTTGGAAATACTACACTAAGAATCATTGTTGAGGTAATACTGTCCCAAAGACAGAAGTTTGCATGATAGTAATAAAAGTACATCATATAGTAGGGAAGAAAAGAAAGATTTGGTTAGGTAAGTTTTGGAGGAGTGAGCACAGTAAGCTACTTTGCCATCTCATCTCGCAAACTGCTATAAGTTGAGGTGACAGATCAGAAATAGAAGACAAGGTTGGGTAATCCAGTTCTCAACAGCACACAGGCAATTCAATTGTTACTGGCTCTGTTAGCGCCCTGTAAGATTCAATGTGAGATAGACACTATAGAACAAATGCAAAAACTTAAAAGAGCAATACCTTCTCATTTGCTTTGTGTTCTTGAGTTTATTATCATGTGAAGCCTATTAGAAATGTGCAACTCTGGTAATACCTTCTTATGGCTAAATGAAGCTTTACTTGTTCATGTTACTTCACGCAATTATGCAAAACATGAGCTAATGTCAAATGGTCTCAACATGCTCAAGCCATGATTCGACAACGCAATGGTTTCTGATAGCTAAATTCACAAGCCACAATCCAAAAAGTTAATCCACCAAAATGCAACAGGTAATCCATTACATTTATAAAGGATTGATCTTCTACTACACAAGCAGACTGCACCAAAGCATTTACACTATGACAGCACAAGCTCTGTCAGATTTAAGATGTGACTCAAGTTCTCGACCTTCGAACAGGAGACCTGCTGAAAAATACAAAGATAAAATGTGAACAAGTGTCTACTTACATCACGTAAGAAATGTTGACAGTTCAAAACCAAATAAAACAGGAGAGTTAATTTTTACCTGCGATACCTTCCATAATCTGGACTATTGTATCTGTCATACGATGGACCATTACGAACAGGACTATGAGGTCGGCCATAATCTGGACTAGGTCGGCCCCTGCGATACATCGGGCTTGGTGACCTTCGATAAGGGCTATCCCTTTGCCTGCCATAATCTCTTCTAGGGCTGTTATTTCTGTCCCCTCTCTCATCGTCATCCTTCAAAGCATACTCTACAGAAACCACTCTGTCCAAGATCTTACTGCAAAAGGTAGTAGCAACACACTTCTTATCAGGAAACAAACAGATAAGATATTGCAACCATAAGAAATAGAATGAAGTATCTTACTAACCTCATGTGTGTACACTCCAAAGCTCTTGTTGCATCCTCCTGATTATCAAACTGCACAAACGCAAAATTGCGACGTATGCGAACATGAAGGACATTGCCATACGGTTCAAAGTGTCTTTCTATGTCTCGGGTTCTAGTACAAGTAGGGTCAAAGTTTATGACAAACAATGTTTTGGTTGGTCTCTGGTTTCCACCAGACTTAGGGCCATCACGGTGCCTACCACGTTCACCCTGTCAATCAAAGTTGACATAATTAATAAAATGTCAGTTATCAACAAATCGTACTTCCTTTCGGGGGGAGGAAATGCCTAACGGATTGCATTTCTCAAATTTTGGGAAAGATGAAGACAGAAACATTACTTTTGCCCATTCCACCGATAGACGGCGCTTTTCATACCCAAATGGCATGTTGTCAGTCCCACGGATGGCATCTGCTGCATCTCTCTCATCCTCAAAGTAGACAAAAGCAAACCCTGTAGTTGTAAACAGAGCATATTATAAGGCCGAAAGAACAGTAAGATATGGTCTCTCTGAAGACTTCTCGGTAGAGTATACATCAGCTAAATCAAAGTTCTCATCTCCTTCAGAAATTAAATAACGTACAACACCTGCAAGTATGTGAGGGCTTGAGGAAATTAAGGAGGTAGAGGCCTTGCATGAACTAGATCATGATGATGATGATGATGGTGGTGGTGGTCAAGATGAAGGCTTATTAAAGGTTTAAAGACAAGTCTGAGTAGACATTGCTAAGCATGCATCACCAATTTCACAGCACGATTTGAAAATTGGTAGGCATGGCATGATATAATTCATTGATCCTCTTATTAGTAGTGGTAGGCATGGCATGATTTACCGACTGATCCCATCATGATCATTCTTGTGATAAGCCAACATGAGCATCGAGTAAGTGAATGACAGAAGATCGATGTAAGAAATGCAGAACAATTCCATCAGTGAGAAGGGGGAGAGCAGGCAGGCAGATAGGTTTCCTTGCATTAGAAGTTTTTTTGGCACAGGAGTGTTGAGCCATGATAGAAGCTCTTTTTCCTTAGTAGATGTGCCTGCGGCAAAATAAACACTTGAATGCGGAGATCTTCTCCAAATGAAATATTCGGTTCCACATCATGTCTTGACAAATCACATGTATCATACATACATGCTACATACATATAGTCATATAGCTAGGTAATTTTGTTTAACCAAAAATACTTATAGTCAACTATCCCAAGAGGGAAAAGACTGTAACTTATAATGCACCTCAAATAAGAAAATACTTTCCAAAGCGGAATGATTAAACAAGATATGGATTAGATAAGATCCCAAAAAGATAGCACGTTAACACTATCAGACTTGTATACAAAAACTCTCCAACAAATAAAAAAAACACCTAAAGTTAATATTGTTGAAAATGTAACTCATACATTAACAATTTCATAGAATGAAGTCATTAAAAAATTTCTACTATCCTTTCTGTGCCAAGAATTGCGAGGATCATGATCTCAAAAGCAATGCTTAAAAGGGCGGAGACACATGGCAGGGTGTTTTAACTATCATCGGATAAGCCTAGGCCTCTTGAGCCCCATTAATTTTTAACTTACAAAATTTTCAAAAATAACTAACATATAAAAATATATAAAATATGAAAGTTAATGAAAATAAACTTGGAAGAACATGTAGAATAATTTATTTAACTGTCTAATCAAAATAGCATATGCGCAGGAACTCCAAGTCACCAACTACTAATCATAGAAAACATTTCACATAAGTTGCAGCCGTATACTTAAAATAAAATAAAATAAAATGAAGATGTTATACTCTGTATAGAATATGCAATCAAAGGCACGCGTAGAAGACCCCTACCCAACACATAAAGCATGCAAGGGGAAAACACACAGCATTATCTCCATGAGAATTAAACCCCAACTGGTCACCTCAAGACCAGTTCAGGCGAGCCACAACTTTGCCTTTCAAGAAAATGATCAAAAGAAAATCTAAGAGAGGTTCAGCAAGTGCCCACTGAGTAGCGAATAGTCTCAATCAAAAAATTAACACAAGGACACTAAGTAAGCAAACCCTCTACAATACCTAGTACTACTATGCTTCGGTCCCAAACAAGTTGGGGTCCGCTACACTGACCACATATTCCATTTAAACAAATCTCATACCAATACTATGCAAATACAAAAAAATCTTAAAGGCTGGACATCAAAAAAGAGGGGAAATAAGCTATACCAGATTTCATGTCAACGCGCTCTATTCTTCCATACTTGGAGAAAAACCGTTCCAGTTCTGATTGGCGGGTATCATACTCAAAGTTCCCAACGAAAATAGGCCTCATCTTCACCACCCGTACAACCTAAAAGAACTCAACAAATAATTTTTCAAGAATCTGATCAAACAGTTGATACCAACACAATAAAACAACACATATTAACACCAGTTTGCGAATTTTTTTTTACAATAAACCCTAGTTCTTCGTATGCTTATATTCTTCCTATCTTAAACCCTAATTTCAAATGAGAAGTTATTGCAACGAAAAGGGCAAATAGAGCAGAAAATCGATTATTTTATCCTGCGTTTTTTAAAATCAAAAGACCCTACGTTACGATAATCTTTAACCAGAAAATCAAAAAAATTACAGAAGTTTTATGTAAGTAAAAGCCTTAAAATACAATAATACAATAATTTAAAGTATAGCACAGGGTAAAGAGAGGACATTACCTTTTTTACGAACAAGGACTGGAAAACCCTAGCAACCAAAGAAACGTATCAGAATAGGATGGAGGGAGTTTATATACTGGATTTTGCACATTTGGGCCCATTTCTTAATTAGACTATATGGGCCGGATCCAGAAAGGGAAGGGGGTTGAATCGGCCTTAATCGTAGTATTGACCCGTGGTGTACAAAGAAAAGCGACAAATTGACGAACTGCAGAAAAGAAAGACCGACAAACTATACCAGGCCGATAAAATCCAGTCAAATAAAACAATCGATTAATTGATTTGGTTGGATTTGATTTAGTATTGAAAAAGAGAACCCACCATTATTGATTTAGTTTGATATTAACTAAACAATCAAACCCAAACCTGACACTGTAGGTATATAATTTTTAAAGTTATATTGTTGTAGGCGTGCAAAATTTATTGAATTTAAATTCTATAAGATAATTTGGACTATATTTTAAATTCAAGATATACTAGTCCAAATACATATTATGGGTTAATATAATAGAATTAATTATATAAGTCCAATATATATGGATTAAATAAATAAGTCTTAATCCAATGGGTTAGTCCATTCAATTGGGGTAAAGTGATGAGCCAAATTCATTAGGCCCAAGATTTCATCTTCCTAGAGGCCCAAATTGATGCCCACGTGTCAAATGACGTGGCACGCCAAGTCAAGCGGAAGAGCCAACAAGATCGTGCCACATGTCAAAATGACAAAGCATGCCAAGTCACATTAAAGGCCAATGAGATTGCTCCACGTGTGCAAGTGACATGTTCTGGCCAATCAAATACGGTCATGTCACACTTCAATTTGATTGGCCGGAAAGAGTTTGTTCTTATCATAACTCTTCCCTCCCACAACTATAAATAGGGGTCTTCATAACCTAGAAAAGACACCAGAAGTTATAACAAGAAGCAAGAGAGAGCTCGTGGATCAAACACCATAAATTTCTCTATAAGTTTCAAGCTTCAAGAAATCAAGTTCAAGCTCAAGAACGAGGAACAAGTCAAGATTCAAGGAGTACGAGTTCAAATCAAAGTTCGTGCTAGTTGAATTCAAGATCATTGTTCGTTGAAACAAATATAGATTCAAGATCAAGCTCAAAGACCCTTGAATTTATTTACTATTGAAAAGAAGAATCAGATGATTCATAGAAATTGTACACTCCAATATTTGAAATAAAATACTACGATTGTTGCAATATTTTTCGGTCCTATTTTATTTTCTCGACACAAATTTATTGTCTACAAATTCTGGCACGCCCAGTGGGACAATCTCTACCTCTCATCTCGACTTTTCAATCATCAAAGTTCAAGAACATCGAAATGGCTTCAAAGAAAATCAACTCCGGTTCAACTTCCACCAAGGCTGCTAATTCCAGGTTCTATGCTGATGTGGACAACATACTCGAAGTTACCTTTGGAAGCTTTGGACCAGTTACTAGGAGCAAAGAAAGCTCGTTAGGACAACAAGCACCCCAAGTGTCGTCCGCATCTACCCCTGTTTTGGGTTCTTCATCCTCAAAAGGAGCAAGATCTTCCACAAACGCACCTGAAGGAGGAAGTGATGTACTGTGAGTTTGATAGAACTCACAAATACTCGTCAACGGAAGAGTGAACCGGTTATCGACTTTATCAATCGTTGGAGGAATGCAAGTCTCAACTGTAAAGACAGGCTTAGTGAAGCTTCTGGCATAGAGATGTGCATCCAAGGTATGCATTGGGTATTGCATTACATCTTGCAAGGTATCAATCCTAGCACATTTGAAGAACTTGCAACTCGTGCCCATGACATGGACTTGATCATGGCCTCCGTTGGGAATGAAAGGCTGCCCATCTATGAACCTCGCAAAGGGAACGACAAGCAAGAAGTCAAAAAATGGAGCAAGTTTGTACCAAGATCCGAAAATAAAGAAGCTATGAATGTCAACACATCACCTGTGAAGCTCGCGACGAAGGTGAGCAAGAAGCAGAGTATGAAATCCACTCTGTTTCAAGATAATCCAAGTGGAAAGTTGATTCTAACAGAAATGCAAGAGAAAGAGTACCCATTTCTGGATTCTGATGTGCCGGCTATTTTTGAAGAACTCCTCGAGTTAAATCTCATTGAGCTTCTGGAGATGAAGCGGCCAAATGAAGTTGGGAGAACAAATGACCCAAATTACTGCAAGTACCATCGACTCGTGAGCCATCTTCTGGAGAAGTGCTTTGTCTTCAAGGACAAAGTTATGGACTTGGCTCGCGAAAGAAGATCGTGTTTGAAGATGAGAAAGCAAGCGCAAACCAAGTTTCTATCACCTTTGGCTCATTTCAGTCCGGATGAATTATGTGGTTTTAAATAAAGTATAAGATGAAGAATTACTGGAGAACCACAAAGTTGAAGATGATCAACCTGAAGACGATGGAGGTTGGACGTTGGTGACTCATTGTAGGCTCCACAAAAGGAGCCCACGAAAAGAATCAGTAGAACAACCAATAAGAAAAATGGTGGTAAGAAGACCAAGGAGATGGAATTTAGTTAAGCACTTAAAGAAAGCAAAAACGGAGGTGCACCACCCTCAAAAGTCACGACATCCTGTGACCTTGGAGGAGTTTTTACCAAGTTGGTTCCGCACGAAGATTTCCCATGGGGTTATTGATGCCTCTTGTTGCCATAATGACGAAGGGAAAGAAATGAGTGATGACTTACCGCTGGCACCATCTTCGGAAAAGCTTATCGAGTCCATTCATCAAGAAGTTAATGCTTGTGAGGAAAAAGTCACGTTCACAAATGACGATCTTTTGCTAGGTGACACTCCTCATAACCGCCCATTGTACCTGGTTGGCTATATGCGTGATGAAAGGGTAAATCGAATTTTTGTTGATGGAGGATACTCAGTGAACATTTTGCTAGTTCACACTTTGAAAGAACTTGGTATTCCCATGAACGAACTCTCAGAAAGTCGTGTGATGATCCAAATATTCAACCAAGGGGGGAAAAGAGCCATGGGCGCGATCAGGCTGGGAATCACCATTGAAGATATGCAATCAAGTGTATCGCTGCATGTGATCGATGCGAAGACTTCATACAATGTCTTGCGTGGAAGGCCTTGGATACATGAGACAAAGTAGTTCCGTATACCTACCATCAATACTACGAGGGTGAAGTCGAGAAGAAGATAGTCACCGATGATGCGCCATTAACCGAGACAGAGTCACACTTCGCCGATGCAAAGTTCTACTTGAAGAACCACATTGTGAAGGAGCTAAAAGTTGATGATGGCATGAAAAGAAAGAATGAAGAGCCCACAACTAAAAGAGCTGAGGTGACTACTGGTAAAGCCAAAGCTGTTACTGAGGAGGTACACGCCAACGCAAATAAATCTTATAGAGGGGATATTGTGCCTTATGGAAAAAAAAGTAAGTCCCGCGCTCCAATATGTCCCTAAAAGGAATAAAGGTGAGGGCGAATCATCTAACTTCCAAACTAACACGCTAAAGGAGTTAACTCTTCTGGTAAAATGAATTGAGGCAGTAAAGTTGTCCTCGAAGCCGCTTGCAGGTTTGTAGCCCAAAATCGTTTGCAGAATGTGTCACTCCCTACACAGCGAACAGATGAAGGATTTGACCCTAATGCTTACAAGCTATTTGCAAAAGCTGGATACAATCCCAATGAGCCGTCAAAGTTAGGGAAGCTCCCGTAAGAAGTTGCAACGAGGCAACCACGTGAAGGTTTCGGATACAAGCAACTGTCACTAGTGCGCATCTCAATAAGAAGGGCGAGTAGCAATTATATCACTATAGAAGACGAATCTGCCGCTTCTAACAGGCTTTCTGTCTTTGACCGACTTGGAATACCAACTGTGAGAACTTCCGTATTTGAGAGATTGGGTCCATTAAAGAAGGGGAATAAGTTCCAGAGAAATTATCAAAATACAAGAACACCCGCTTCTCCCAAAATTCAGAAGATCTCTAAAGATTTCCAAAGTTTGATTCCTTCTAGAATGAAGCGACAAACAAAAGTCATGGTTTTGTGTGATTAAGTACTGAAGGTGAAGCCATACAATGTGGTCTACACTAAAGAACGTGATGAAGATAAAGAAAGTGTGGGTTCTTCGTATCATATTACTTCACAAAGCGAGCATGGTGTTTTATCTCTAATGGAGGATGATGAGAAATTGGACGATGTTTCACCGTGTTATCACATATCCTTCAACGATAGGGACCCTCAAGAAGATGAAGATACGAAATATGCTCCCCCGGAACTTGAAGAAGGGGCGAAGGCAACGGTTTATGCTTTAAAGAAGTTAACCTTGGCACTGATGAAGAACCAAGGCCCACCTACCTAAGTGTTTTACTAGAAGTTGATGAAGAAAGCACTTATATTGAGTTACTCAAGAAGTTTATGGATGTCTTTGCTTGGAGTTACAAAGAAATGCCTGGCTTGGACCCTAAAGTGGCAGTCCATTACCTTGCGGTCAAGAATGGCGCTCGTCTTGTTAAGAAAGCTCAAAGGCGCTTTAGGCCGGACTTGGTTCCCCTGATTGAAACCGAAGTTAATAAACTCATTGAAGTTGGATTTATTTGAGAAGTCAAATACCCAACGTGGGTTTCAAGTATTGTCCTTGTAAAGAAGAAGAATAGCCAGATCAGAGTGTGCGTCGACTTCAGGGATCTCAACAATGCGTGTCCCAAAGATGAATTCTCGCTTCCTATTCCAGAGTTGATGATCGATGCTACTAATGGTTACGAGGCAATGTCTTTCATGAACGATTCGCATGGCACCAAAAGATGAATAGCTTACTACATTCCGTACCCCAAAGGGTATTTATTGCTACAAGGTAATGCATTTTGGCTTGAATAATGCTGGTGCTACTTACCAAAGGGCTATGCAGAATATTTTCGACGATCTTCTCCACAAGAATATCGAATGCTATGTTGACGACTTGGTGGTAAAATCAAGAGAGAAGGGCGACCACTTGAAAGACTTTAGAATGGTATTTGAGTTGCTCCAGAGGTACCAACTTAGGATGAATCCATTGAAATGTGCCTTTGGAGTTACTTCTGCAAAGTTCCTTGGTTTCATTGTCCGGCATCGAGGGATCGAAATTGATCAAGCCAAGGTAGATGCAATTTTGAAAATGCATGAGCCTCGTGATATTCATGAATTAAAAAGTCTGCAAGGAAAGATATCATACCTTAGGAGATTCATCTCAAACCTAGCTGGGAGGTGCCAACCATTCAGTCTCCTCATGAAGAACGGCGTTCCTTTCAAGTGGGACCAAGCTTGTAGCAATGCCTTTGAAAGTATCAAAACATACTTGATGAAGCTTCTAGTTTTGGCAGCTCCTATACCTGGAAAGCCATTGATACTATACATTGCGGCACAAGAAAGGTCTGTGGGAGCACTATTGGCCCAAGAAAATAGTGAGGGGAAAGAAAACTCTCTTTACTACTTGAGCAGGATGATGGCACCAAATGAGCTGAATTATTCGCCAATTGAAAAGTTGTGTTTGGCGCTAGTCTTCTCAATCCAAAAGTTGAAGCAATACTTTCAAGCTCATGTTGTCCGTCTTGTTTCAAAAGCCAATCCCATTAGGGATGGTCATCGGTCGGTTCGGTTCGATTATGAATATTATCGGTTTAGCATATCGGTTATCGGTTTACAAATATGATAAACCGATAACCAAACCGATAAGATATTAGTTATTTGTTATCGATCATTATCGATTCGGTTATCAGTTTACCCGATAAGATAACTCAATCTAGAGTTAAGAAAAAAAGAGAAAACAATTCACTCGAGTTAAGAAAAAAAAGGAGAATTCACATATAGTATACTACCCAATTTTACGTTCTAGACACAACTAATATTTAAAGCATGTTTCATTTTGACAAATTCATGACTCGTGGAATCTCAAAAATTGATACTACAACTCCACAAGCATTCCATCTCTAATTCACTGGAAATATTAGTTAACAGAAACGTAAATTACAACTTTTTGGTTTCCTGCCAAACCATAATCAAGAGATCAATGTCATTTTTTGGAGTCCAATTGTAGCAAGACCAACAAGAGTACTTGTAATTCAAGAGTTGTCCGAACACAACTGAAATAGTGTTAGTTATTCAACAATAGTTGTCTAAATACTTTAATAACAATACAAAGTAGTAGCAATTTCACCTTTAAATTAACAAGTACAAACATAGTACTATAACATGAGTACAAAATAAAGAATCGAAAACAATAAAAAATCCTATATTTTTATTTTCGAACTCTACTGTAAAACTCAAAAGAAAAGAACGAAATTTGTTCTTAACAAAGAAGTAATTTTGGAATACAAACTTACGCTAAGATTCTAAGAATGTGGTTGTACTTTGAATTTTGAAGAAGAACTGTTCAAGAATTGAATCAGAGTCTGAAGCGTGAACTGGAAACTTCAATCTTGAATGCGACTGGGAAAATTGGGAGAAAAAGAGAGAATGAAGCCGTTGATGTATTTATATACTTAAGGGTAAAGTCCTAATTTTATTAAATCTTATTAGTTTATCAGTTAACCTATTAAGAAATTGGACAAACCGTGGCCCGAACCGATAACCTAATAGTGAAAAACTACAAAACCGTTACTGAACCATTAACCCAATAACTCGATATTGATACCCCAATAAGCTTTTTTCGGTTCGGGCTATCGGTTATACCCGATATATGCCCAGCCCTAAATCCTATCAAGTTCGTGATGTCAAAACATGTCCTTAGTGATCGACTAGCAAGGTGGTACCTCCATTTTCAACAGTTTGAAATCGTATACATCCCTCACAAGTCTATAAAAGGACAAGCCCTAGCGGACTTCTTGGCAGATCACCCCATACCTGATGATTGGGAGCTAACTGACGAACTACCTGATGAGGACAAAATAGTCGTTGAAGTTCAACCTCCATGGAAGATGTACTTTTATGGTGTTGCGCATCGTGGGGGAGCTGGTGCTGGCATAGTATTTGTCACTCCCCAAGGTGAAGTCTTGACCTACTCTTTCACCTTGACACAACTCTATTCCAACAATGTTGCCGAGTATCAAGCATTAATACTTGGGCTTGAAATGGCCGTTGATATGAAGAAATTGCAATTGCAAGTCTATGGTGACTCCCAGTTAGTGGTCAATCAACTTTTAGGTAGTTACGAGGTCAAGAAGGTTGAATTACGCCCATATCATGATTACGCTAAAAAATCAATAGGGTGGCTCGGTGATGTAACTATTCAACATGTGCCAAGGAAAGAAAATAAGAAGGCTGATGCTTTAGCTACCCTAGCTTCATCATTAACCCTGCCTGATCAAGCACAAGTTACTGTCATCCAAAAATGGGTAGTACCGCCGCCAAATGAGGCTGAAGGTGAAGAAAATGAACTCAAGCATCTTTTCGTTGTTTCTAAAGTTGAGAAATAAGAATGGCGACAACTCATTATTGACTACTTATGTTATGGGATACTTCTAGAAAATCCGAGGAGAAGGACTGAGATCCGTCGTCGTGCACCTCGCTTCCTTTACTACAAAGATACTCTATACAGAAGGTCATTCGAGGGAGTACTCTTGCGATGCTTAGGGTAAGAAGAAGCACTCCAAGATTTGCAAGAGGCACATTCTGGGTTATGTGGGTCACACCAATCAGGACCAAATCTCCACTTCCATATAAAAAGGATGGGATATTATTGGCCGATGATGGTAAAAGATTGTTTGGACTACGCTCGAAGATGCAAGGCTTGTCAATTCCATCCGAATTTTATTCATCAACCTCCTGAAGTGTTGCACCCGACTGTTGCATCCTGGCCGTTTGACGCTTGGGGATTGGATGTTGTTGGACCACTGCCAAAGTTCTCTGGTGGGAACCTATACATCTTGGCTGCAACTGACTACTTCTCAAAATGGGCTGAAGTTGTTGCTCTTAAGGAGGTAAAGAAGGAAAATGTTGCAAGTTTCATCCGAGTAAACATCATCTATCGCTTTGGCATTCCTCGTTACATAATAACGGAACGCCGTTCGATAATAGGTTGATGAAAAAGGTTTGTGATATCTTTGGGTTCAAGCAACGTAACTCTTCGATAAACAACGTTGCCGCCAATGGTCTAGTTGAAGCATTCAATAAAACTCTATGGAAATTGCTAAATAATGTTGTCTCCAAATCCAAACGAGATTGGAATGACCGTATGGAAGAAGATCTATTGGCATATAGGACGACTCACCGCACGCCAACACAAGCGACTCCGTATTTACTCGTTTATGGAGTCGAATCCGTCTTGCCACTTGAGCGTCAAATACCTTCATTACGACTGGCTATTCAAGAAGGGATCACTGATGAAGAAAATGCTCGACTTCGATTAGCAGAGTTGGGGGATCTAAATGAGAAGAGGTTGGAAGCTCAACAGAGTCTTGAATGTTATCAAGCTCGATTATCTCGCGCCTTCAATAAGAGAGTTCGCCCAAGATCCTTTTAAGTAGGAGATCAAGTCCTTGCCATAAGAAGACCCATTATTACTTCCCATAAACCTGTAGGGAAGTTCACTTCAAAATGGGATAGGCCATATGTCGTACAAGAAGCTTATTCAAGTGGGGCTTACAGGTTGGTTGATGCAGATGGCATGAGAATCGTCCCTATCAATGGCAAGTTTTTGAAGAAGTATTATCCTTGAAGTTCCAACGCTCCTTGACGCATGAGCCTAAACTGCATGTTCCTATACTCCTGACACGCATGAGTCTAAACTGTGTACGGCCCACAAAAAAAGGTTCGTTAGGTTGAAAACCTCGAAAGAGGCGGTCTAGGCAAAAGTTATGACATAAAAAAAGGTCTGCTAGGTTAAAAACCTCGAAAGAGGCGGCTTAGGCAAAAGTTAGGACATAAAAAAATTCTACCCATTCTGAAATACGGTATGATTTGATCCTCTTCACCGAGATACGTAGGAAGCTTAGAGTTTCATTATGAGTACAGTCGCATAAGTTCAAAGGATACATAATCCCCCAATCGTTGTCCGTATGAAGTATGATGGAATGTAATTCATTCAATCAATTTGAAAATCGAGTTGGTCTTCTGTAAACGGTGTATCCCATTTGATTTAAAGGGGGCAAGTCGCTATGGTAAATTGGTGTCTTCAATAAAATGATTAATATCCTTTTGGAGGTTACCAAGCATTTGCATTGAAGTCCGGGGATCCGTTATGCCTTCACGTTCGCCAAACCTTCAAGTTATTTTGGTTTGCCTTCAAGACATTTCAAATTCAGTGAGACTTGGACCCAAGATATTTGGTGAGAATGAAGATTTTGAATTTATATTTTTGACAATTAAAAAGGTCTTACGATCTCAAGTCTTCCACACCAAGATACAAATATTTTGGTGAAGTCGCACTAATTTGGAACTGTCGGCATATCAGGAACCAAAGTTGACTTCAAAATATTATCTGAAACAATCCATAAGGCATCAAAATTTTCATTTTGGATATATTATAGATTTGGAAGTTAAGTTTCCAATGGATCAAACGGTTCATGATTTCGACATTCCCACATCAAGATACAAAAGTTTTGGTGAAGTTGTGCAAATCTAAAATCGTCGCCGCGTCAGAATTTTATATTGATTTCGAACCATTATCTGAAACTCTCCTTGGGGCATTAAGTTTTGCATTTTGGATATGTTATAGATCTGTAAGTTAAGTTTCCAAAAATCAAACGGTTCATGATTTTGACTTTCCTACACCAAGATATAATATTTTTGGTGAGACTGCGCAAATATGAAATTTTCAACGTGGTGAAATCTAAAGTTGGTTTCAAAATATTATCTAGGTCGACTCTGAAGTTGTTTGATTCTTAGTGTAACGACCTGGTCGGTCGTTTTGAGAGTTAGCACCCTGATCCCCTAATAACTGTTTTCCCCACGTTTGTTTCTGCTTATGGGACTTGTCGGACTATTTAGTTGTGAATTCCGGGGAGTTTTGGGACACATAGTCCCAATATATGAGTTTAAGCTTTAGAAATCGGACCGTAGTTGGAACAGTGTGAAGATGGGTCCAGAATGGAATTTTCGTCGGCTCCATTAGCTCCGTTGGGTCATTTCAGGGTTAGGAGCGTGTCCATAATGTGTTTTCAAGGTCTATAGTAGATTTAAGCTCGAATTGGCAAAAGTTAGAATTTCGGCGATTTCGGGCGATAGGTGAAATTTTCATATCGGGCTCAGAATGGAATTCCGAAAGTGGTTGTAGGCCTGTAGTGTCATTTATGACATGCGTGTAAAATTTGAGGCCATTTGGACTAGTTTTGACGTGTTTCGGCATTAATTGTGGATTTTGGAAATTTCCTAAGTTCTTAGGATTGAATCCATGTATTCTGGGAGATCCCCCATGTACTGCATATTTAAATTGGGGACTACAGACGTATTCTGGGAGACCCCCCAGCACTGTATATTTAAATTGGGGACTACAGACGTATTCTGGGAGATCCTCTCTGTACTGTATGATTATATTTGGAACTACGGGACGGTATCCCGGGAATTTCCACTGTGACATACGTTATGCTGAGCCGAGAGCTCCATTTTGTTGTTTAATTTAGATTATTCATTTGAACTATTTACTTTAGAACTCATTCTTTTTCGCACTATTTAAACTATTTAAAATTTATAAATCCAGTAGAGCCTTAACCGGACCTCGTCACTACTTGACTGGGGTTAGGCTTGACACTAACTAGGTATCGAACGTGGTGTACTCATGCCCTTTCCTGCACATGTTTTTCGTGTGCAGATCCAGGTTCCAGTTCTCAGTTCCGTGGCTAGAGGTCGCCGTAGCTGCTTGAGGAGACCGTAAGGTAATTCTGCCGCGTCCGCAAAATCCTCCGAGTCACCTTCCATTCCAATTTGGATAGAGACTTTTTAAGTATTTCTTTCTCATTGTATATAGATATTATGGTATGGAGCTTGTGACTTACAAAAGTGACATTCCGGGTCTTGGGAATTGCTTGTACATGCCGAGTGGCTTTACTTATTATTTTTGTTTAATATCTTCCGCAATTTAGGCTTACCTAGTCGTAGAGACTAGGTGCCGTCATGATACCTTTCGGAGAGTAAATCAGGTCGTGATAGGTTGGTATCAGAGCGTCTAGGTTCATAGGAGTCACAAGTCACAAGCCGATTTATTAGAGTCTCGCGGATCGGTACGGAGACGTTCGTATCTATCTTCGGGAGGCTATGTAACTTTTAAGAACAATCACATTCTTAGGAATTCCTTGTCGTGCAGTTACTCACATCAAAATTCTAAAACTCAATTCTACTCTTTCTCACAGATGGTGAGGACCCGTACCAGATGGACTGACGATCAGGCACCCGAGCCCCCAGATAGATCTGCCAGAGGTAGGGGCAGAGGACGAGCACGCGGTGAAGCCCGAGCACCGATGAGAGCAGCGATAGAGGAGCCCCTAACAACTACAGTTGGAGGGGCACTGGAGGTCCCTACTGTTACTCCGGCCCTCTAGGAGACTTTGGCTCAGTTCATGAGCGCTTTCAGCACTCTAACTCAGGCGGGACTACTCCCGATAACTCCAGCCACATCTCAAGACGAGGGAGGGGCACAGACTCCCGCAACCCCTACTCCTGAGCAGAGGGTCCATGTTGGTCAGGTTTCAAAGTATATTCCTATGCCCCTAGAGGCTCCAGCTCAGCATGATGCTCGGGTAGCTGCTTCTGAGGTAGAGAAGCTCAGACTTGAGAGGTACAAGAAGTACCACCTACCTATTTTCAGCGGACTAGCTTCAGATGGTGCTCTGGGTTTTCTTGAGGAGTGTCATCGTATTCTCCACACTATGGGTATTGTGGAGAGGTTTCTTTCATCGTCTTCTAGCTGAGGGCATCAACCTATCAGTGGTGGCGTGCCTATGAGATGAATATTCCGGATGAGGCAGCTTCACTCACTTGGGATCAGTTCTCATAGATTTTTTTGCTTGAGTTCGTTCCTCAGAGCCTCAGGGATGCTTGGCGTGCAGAGTTTGAGCAGTTACACTAAGGTACTATGACTGTGTCGGAGTATTCAGTTCATTTCAATGACTTGGATCATCATGCACCGGCCTTGGTTAGCACGATCAGAGAGAGCATTCGACGCTTCATTGAGGGGATCCACCCCGGTATTCGGAGCAATATGGCCAGAGAGTTCGAGACAGCTATCACTTATCAGCAGGCAGTGAGTATTGCCCGAAGGATTGAGAGCATGTTGGCTCAGGACAGAGAGGAGAGGGAGGCCAAGAGGTCTCGAAAGACTGTCTAGTACTCAGGAGTTCGTGCACCACCAGCACGCTATGATAGGGGTTTTGTGAGTCGCCCTGTTCATTCACCTCTTCTAGAAGCTAGTGGTATTTCAGCTCCTCCTAGACCTTAGGAGCCTTATTATGCACCGCCAGTATCTAGCGTGCCTCCTGCTTGAGGTGCTATTACCGGCTAGTCCAGCAGGCCAGTTCAGAGTTTGCATCAGCCGCCACGTCCTCCGAGGCGTTATTTTGAGTGTGGTGACCCTCGCCACATGTTCATAAATTTCCCCAGAGCTAGGAGGGGTGCATTATCTCAGTCTTATCAGGCCCTACGTGCTCCACCGGATCCTCCAGCTATTCTTCCAGCCTCGGCTGCTACCCTACCTTCTCAAACAACTCGAGGTGGAGGTCGGGGAGGTTGAGGTCGCCCTAGAGGGGGAGGCCAGGCCAAGTATTATGCCCTTTCAACCCGTTCAGAGGCCGTCGCTTCAGATTCAGTCATCACAGGTATTGTCCCTGTATGTCATAGGGATGCATCAGTATTATTTGACCCAGGCTCTACGTATTCATATGTGTCTTCTTATTTTGCTTCATATCTGGGGATAGATCAGGATTCTTTGAGCTCCCGCATTTATGTTTCTACTCCCGTGGGAGATTCTCTTATTGTGGACCGCGTATATCGGTCGTGTTTGATTGTTATCGATGGTTTTGAGACCAGGGCTGATTTATTATTACTCAGTATGATAGATTTCGATGTTATTTTGGGCATGGACTGGTTGTCTCCCCATTATGTTATTCTTGATTGTCACGCCAAAATCGTGATGCTGGCTATGCCAACTTTACCGAGATTAGAGTGAAGAGGTACCTTAGAGTATACTCCTCGCTGAGTCATTTCTTTCCTTAAGGCTCATCGGATGGTTGAGAAGGGGTGTGATGCGTACTTAGACTACATGAGAGATGTTAGTGTTGATGCCCCTACAGTTGAGTCAGTTCCAGTTGTGAGGGAATTTCCTGAGGTGTTTCGAGCTGATCTTCCGGGTATGCCGCCCGACAGAGATATTGATTTCGGCATTGATTTGTTGCGGGGCACCCAACCCATTTCTATTCCTCCCTATCGCATGGCTCCTCCTAAGTTGAAGGAGTTGAAGGAGCAGTTGCATGAGTTGCTTCAAAAAGGTTTCATCAGTCCTAGTGTATCACATTGGGGTGCTCCGATGTTATTTGTGAAGAAAAAAGATGGTTCTATGCGTATGTGTATTGATTATCGGTAGCTGAACAAGGTTACTGTGAAGAACAGGTACCCATTGCCTCGCATTGATGATTAGTTTGACCAGTTACAGGGTGCCAGGATATTTTCCAAGATTGACTTGCGTTCTGGCTATCATCAGTTGAAGATTCGGGAGCCGGATATGATGAAGACTGCCTTCAGGATAAAATATGGCCACTATGAGTTTCTTGTCATGTCATTTGGGTTGACCAATGCCCCAACAACCTTTATGCATTTGATGCACAGTGTGTTCCGGCCTTATCTTGATTCCTTTGTCATTGTGTTCATTGACGACATCTTAGTATATTCTCGGTCCCATGAGGATCATGAGCAGCATTTGAGGACCGTGCTTCAGACTTTGAGGGAGAAGAGATTATATGCAAAATTTTCTAAGTGTGAATTTTGGCTTGATTCTGTGGCATTCTTAGGACATGTGGTGTCTTGTGATGGGATCAAGGTAGACCCGAAGAAGGTAGAGGCGGTGCAGAGTTGGCCTAGACCTTCTGCAGCTACTGAGATCCGCAGTTTCCTTGGTTTGACAATGTACTATCGCCATTTTGTGGAGGGATTTTCATCCATTGCAGCACCTATAACCAGACTGACCCAGGAGGGTGCTCCGTTCAGGTGGTCTGAGGAGTTAGAGGAGAGCTTTCAGAATCTCAAGACAACCCTGACTACAACTCCAGTGTTGGTATTGCCTACGGGTTCAGGATCCTATACAGTCTATTGTGATGCCTCGAGGATTGGCCTTGGAGCGGTATTTATGCAGGACGGTAGGGTGATTGCTTACGCATCCAAAAAGTTGAAGGTGCATGAGAAGAACTATCCAGTTCATGATCTCGAGTTGGCAGTAATTGTTCACGCCCTGAAGGTATGGCATCATTATTTATACGGTGTTCCCTGTGAGATTTTTACGGATCACCGGAGCTTGCAGCACTTGTTCAAGCAGAATGACCTCAATTTGCGCCAGCGGAGGTGGTTGGAGTTACTCAAGGATTATGACATCACTATATTATACCACCCGGGGAAGGAAAATGTGGTGGCCGACGCCTTGAGTCGTCGGGCGAAAGTTTGGGGAGTTTGGCATATCTTCCGGCAGTTGAGAGGCCCTTAGCCTTGGATGTTCAGTCCTTAGCCAGTCAGTTTATGAGATTGAATCTTTCAGATCCTTGCTGGGTTTTAGCTTGTGTGGTTTATCGGTATTCTCTTTATGATCGCATCAGAGAGCGCCAATATGATGATCCCCACCTTCTGGTTCTTCAGGACAGGGTTCGCCAAGGTGATGCCAGGGATGTGACTATAGAAGCCGATGGTGTGATGAGGATGCAAGGTCGGATATGTGTGCCCAATGTGGATGGGCTTCGGGAATTGATTCTTGAGGAGGCCCATAGCTCGCGGTACTCTATTCATCCGGGTACTGCGAAGATGTACCAGGACCTGAGATAACACTACTGGTGGAGGAGGATGAAAAGGGATATAGTGGAATTTGTGGCCAAGTGTCTCGATTGTCAGCAAGTCAAATATGAGCATTAGAGACTAGGAGGGTTACTTCAGCGGTTGAGCTTCCAGAGTGGAAGTGGGAGCTGATCACCATGGACTTTGTTGTCGGACTTCCTCGAACTTTGAGGAAGTTTGATGCTATTTGGGTGATCGTGAATCGGCTGACTAAATCAGCCCATTTCATTCTAGTGTTGACTACATATTCCTCCGAGAGGTTGGCTGAGATTTATATCAGGGAGATTGTTCGCCTCCACGGTATTACAGTATCTATCATTTCAGACAGAGGTACACAATTCACTTCACGGTTCTGCAGAGCCGTTCAGTAGGAGCTAGGCACCAGGGTAGAGTTGAGTATAGCCTTTCACCCTCAGATGGACGGGCAGTCCGAGCGCACGATTCAGATTGAGGATATGCTCTGTGCCTGTGTGATGGATTTTGGAGGGTCATGGGACCGATACTTTCCACTTGAAGGGTTTGGTTATAATAACAGCTACCAGTCCAGCATTTAGATGGCGTCGTATGAAGCTTTGTATGGTAGACGGTGCCGGTCTCCAGTGGGATGGTTTGAGCTGGGCGAGGCCCGATTGTTGGGTACAGATTTGGTTTACGATGCCCTGGACACGGTGAAGGTGATTCAGGAGAGACTTCGCACAACTCAGTCCAGGCAGAAGAGTTATGCGTACCAGAAGATTCGTGATTTGGCATTTATGGCTGGTGATCGGGTTTTGCTTCGTGTATCGCTTATGAAGGGCGTGTCGCGAAGAAGGGTAAGCTAAGTCCGAGATTCATTGGTCCTGTTGATGTATTGCGGCGTGTTTGGGAGTTTGCTTATGAGCTAGGCTTGCCTCCCTACCTAGTAGGAGTTCATCCGGTATTCCACGTCTCTATGCTCCGGAAGTATCACGGTGACCTGACCCATGTTTTGGATTTCAGTTCACTCCAGTTGAACAAGGATTTATCATATGTTGAGGAGCCAGTAGCTATATTGGATAGACATGTCAGACAACTCAGGTCAAATAATATTGCATCAGTCAAGGTTCAGTGGAGGGGTCAGCCGGTCGAGGAGGCGACTTGGGAGACCGAGCATGATATGCGCAGTCAATACCCTCATTTTTTCACAGCTTTAGGTTTGTCTCTATACTCGTTCGAGGACGAACGATTTTCTTAAGGGGGGGGGGGGAATGTAACGACCTGGTCGGTCGTTTTGAGAGTTAGTGCCCTGATCCCCACGTTTGTTTATGCTTATGGGACTTGTCGGACTGTTTAGTTGTGAATTCTGAGGAGTTTTGGGATACATAGTCCCTATATATGAGTTTAAGCTTTAGAAATCGGACCGTAGTTGGAACTGTGTGAAGACGGGTCTGGAATGGAATTTCCGTCGGCTCCGTTGGGTGATTTCGGGGTTAGGAGCGTGTCCGGATTGTGTTTTCGAGGTCTGTAGTAGATTTAGGCTTGAATTGGCGAAAGTTAGAATTTCGGCGATTTCGGGCGATAGGTGAAATTTTGATATCGGGCTCGGAATGGAATTTCGAAAGTGGTTGTAGTTCCATAGTGTCATGATGTGTGATTAAGATTTGAGGTCATTCATACTAGTTTTGACGTGTTTCGGCATCAGTTGTGGATTTTTGAAATTTCCTAAGTTCTTAGGCTTGAATCCATGTATAATTGGTGATTTTGGTGTTATATAATGTGTTTTGATGGATCGGCTAAGTTTGGATGAGGTATTAGGACTGGTTGGTAGGTTTGGTTGAGGTCCCAGGGGCCAAGGGTGTGTTTCGGATGCTCAACGGGTTAAAGTTTGGACTTAGGAAGGATCAGATTTTCTGGTGCTGGTGTTCTTCTATGCATTCGCACGAGGGGTATCGCGAGCGCATATGCTAAGCTGGGCTAGGGGAAAATTACTCTATGCGATGGCGTTAGGCTAGATGGGAACGCGATGGTTTGGTCCGGTGCTAATCGCGAACGCGTGGGCCAGGCCGCGTTCGCGAAGAAGGATTGGGGCTACAGCGGGTCCAGTGTTTTACCCTTCGCGTTCGCGTGGGGTTAGGAAGTCAGTGGTCCGCGTTCGCAGGCCCAGGTACGTGTTCACGTAGGTAAAGATTTGTGCGTTTGAGTTTTACTCTTCGCATTCGCGAAGGTGCTTCCGCGAACGAGATGAGGTCTGTTCCTGGGCAGATTTTAAAACCCAAAATCGAGGGTTTAACCCATTTTTCAATTTTTTGAACTTGGGAGCTTGGGAATTTGCGATTTTTGAAGAGATTTTCACCTGGGAAATTTGGGTAAGTAATTCCTACTCGGTTTAGACTAATTTCCACGAATCTACACTTAAATCCATCCTTTAAATTCGAATTTATGGTGGAAAATTTGGATAAAGTTCTTAGACCAAGTTTTTGAGTTTTGATTGAGATTTTGGTATACGATTCGAGTACTTATTGTATGGTTAGACTCGTAAGTGAATGGGTGTCCGGAATTTGTAATTTTTACCCGATTCCGAGACGTGGGCCCATGGGAATATTTGGGCAATTTTCCTAATTTCGTGTATTAGCTTTGAACTAATTAGCTATATTGAATTCTTAAAGTGATATTTACATTATGCACTTGAATTGAATAGATTTGGTCCATTCGGAGTCGGGTACTCGTAGCAAGAATGTGGTTTCGAGTTGAGTAGAGCAGTCGAGGTAAGTGGCTTGCCTAACTCTGTGTTGGGGACCTTCCCCTAGGTTGTTTTTGATATAATTGTTGTGTGGGCGCCGTATACGTGAGGTGACGAGTACATACACGGGCCATTTTCGCAAATCCCACTTTTCTTTCAAAAATTGTACACTGCCTTGTTTTTCAATTTCATCATTTCTACATGTTTAATTGTTCATCTTAGAGTAGGGAAGCATGCATATTGTTTTCATATTGAATTGCTTAATTGACACTCTTTACGCCATGTTTAGCTAGTTTTCCCTGCATTCCTACATGTATCTTGATGTACTGTTAGAATTGGTGTTTATTTGGCATTTACTTCGCGTTGTATATTTAATTGGGGACTACAGACGTATTCTGGGAGATCCCCCATGTACTGCATATTTAAATTTGGGACTACAGACGTATTCTGGGAGATCCCCCCAGCATTGCATATTTAAATTGTGGACTACGAACGTATTCTAGGAGATCTCCCCTATACTGTATGATTATATTTGGAACTACGGGACGGTATCCCGGGAGTTTCCACTGTGAGATACGTTATGCTGAGCCGAGAGCTCCATTTTGTTGTTTAATTCAGATTATTCATTTGAACTATTTACTTTAGAACTTGTTTCTTTTCCGCACTATTTAAACTTTTTAAAATTTATAAATATAGTAGAGCCTTAACCTGACCTCGTCACTATTTGACTAGGGTTAGGCTTGGCACTTATTGGGTACCGAACGTGGTGTACTCATGCCCTTTCCTGCACATGTTTTTCGTGTGCAGATCCAGGTTCTAGTTCTTAGTTCCGTGGCTAGAGGTCGCCGTAGCTGCTTGAGGAGACCGTAAGGTAATTCTGTCGCGTCCGCAGAATCCTCCGAGTCACCTTCCATTCCAGTTTACATAGAGACTTTTTATGTATTTTTTCTCATTGTATAGAGCTATTATGGTATAGAGCTTGTGACTTAAAAAATGACATTCCGGGTCTTGTGAATTGTTTGTACATGCCGAGTGGCGACGTTTTACTCATTAGATTTACTTTACCCTGTCTTTACTTATTATTTTTGTTTAATATCTTCCCGCAATTTAGGCTTAGGTAGTCGTAGAGACTAGGTGCCGTCACGATACCTTTCGGAGGGTAAATCGAGTTGTGAGAAGTTGGTATCAGAGTGTCTAGGTTCATAGGAGTCACAAGTCACAAGCCGGTTTATTAGTCTCGCAGATTGGTACAAAGACGTCTGTATCTATCTTCGGGAGGCTATGTAACTGTTAAGAAAAATCACATTCTTTGGAATTCCTTGTCGTGCTAGTTACTCACATCAAAATTCTAAAACTCTATTCTACTCATTCTCACAGATGGTGAGGACCCATACCGGACGGACTAACGATCAAGCACCCGAGCCCCCACCTAGAGCCGCTAGAGGCAGAGGACGAGCATGCAGTGAAGCCCGAGCACCAGTGAGAGTAGCGATAGAGGAGCCCCTAGCAACTACAGTTGGAGGGGCACATGAGGTCCCTATTGTTACTCCGGCCCTCCAGGAGACTTTGGCTCAGTTCATGAGCGCTTTCAGCACTCTAACTGAGGCGGGATTACTCCCGATAGCTCCAGCCACATCTCAGGACGGGGTAGGGGCATAGACTCCCGCAGCCCGTACTCCTGAGAAGAGGGTCCATGTTGGTCAGGTTCCAGAGTATATTCCGATGCCCCCAGCGGCTCCAGCTCAACATGATGCTAGGGTAGCTGCTTCTGAGGCCGAGCAGCTAAAACTTGAGAGGTACAAGAAGTATCACCCACCTATTTTCAGCGGACTAGCTTCAGATAACGCTCTAGGTTTTCTTGAGGAGTGTCATCGTATTCTACACACTATGGGTATTATGGAGACGAGTGGAGCTTCACTCACTTGGGCTCAGTTCTCAGAGATGTTTTTGCTTGAGTTCGTTCCTCAGAGCCTTAGGGATGCTTGGCGTGCAGAGTTTGAGCAGTTACGCCAGGGTACTATGACTGTTTCGGTGTATGTAGTTTGTTTTAGTAACTTGGCTCGTCATGCACCAGCCTTGGTTAGCACGATCAGAGAGAGCGTTCAACGCTTCATTGAGGGGCTCCACCTCGGTATTCGGACCAATATTGCTAGAGAATTGGAGACAGATATCACTTACCAGCATGCAGTTATTATTGTCCGGAGGATTGAGAGCATGTTGGCCGGGACAGAGAGGAGAGTGAGGCCAAGAGGTCTCGAAAGACTGGCCAGTAATCAGGATTTCGTGCACCAGCAGCACGCTATGGTAGGGGTTTTGTGAGTCGCCCTGTTCATTCAGCTCTTCCAGCAGCTAGTGGTATTTCAGCTCCTCCTAGACCTCAGGAGCCTTATCATGCACCGCCAGTATCTAGCGTGCCTCCTACTTGAGGTGCTATTACCATCCATTCCAGCAGGCCAGTTTAGAGTCAACATCAGCCGCCACGTCCTCCAAGGTTTTTTTTGAGTGTGGTGACCCTCGCCACATGTTCAGAGATTGCCCCAGAGCTAGGAGGGGTGCATCATCTCAGTCTTATCAGGCCCCACGTGCTCCTCCGAGTCCTTTAACTATTCTTCCATCCCCTACTACTACCCCACCTTCTCAGACAGCTCGAGGTGGAGGTCGGGGAGGCCGAGGTTGCCCTAGAGAGGGAGGCTAGGCCAGGTATTATGCCCTTCCTGCCCGTTCAGAGGCCGTTGCTTCAGATTCAATCATCACAGGTATTGTCCCTGTTTGTCATAGGGATGCATAAATATTATTTGACCCAGGCTCTACGTATTCATATGTGTCTTCTTAGTTTTCTTCACATCTGGGGATAGATCGGGATTCTTTGAGCTCCCCTATTTATGTTTCTACTCCCGTGGGAGATTCTCATATTGTGGACCGCGTATATCGGTCGTGTTTGATTGTTACCAGTGGTTTTGAGACCATGGCTGATTTATTATTACTCAGTATGGTAGATTTTGATGTTATTTTGGGCATGGACTGGTTGTCTCCCCATTAGGCTATTCTTGATTGTCATGCCAAAACCGTGACGCTGGTTATGCCAGGTTTACCGAGATTAGAGTGGAGAGGTACCTTAGAGTATACTCCCCGCAGAGTCATTTCTTTCCTTAAGGCTCAGCGGATGGTTGAGAAGGGGTGTGATGCGTACTTAGCCTACGTGAGAGATGTTAGTGTTGATGCCCCGTTTGAGTCAGTTCCAGTTGTGAGGGACTTTCTGATGTGTTTCAAGCTGATCATCCGGGTATGCTGCCCGATAGAGATATTGATTTCGGTATTGATTTGTTGTCGGGCCACCAGAACATTTCTATTCCTCCCTATCGCATGGCTCCTCCTGAGTTGAAGGAGCAGTTGCAGGAGTTGCTTGATAAAGGTTTTATCAGGCCCAGTGTATCACATTGGGGTGCTCCGGTGTTATTTGTGAAGAAAAAAATGGTTCTATGCGTATGTGTATTGATTATCGGCAGCTGAACAAAGTTACTGTGAAGAACAGGTACCCATTGCCTCGCATTGATGATTTGTTTGACCAGTTACAGGGTGCCTGGATATTTTCCAAGATTGACTTGCGTTTTGGCTATTATCAGTTGAAGATTCGGGAGCCGGATATCCCGAAGACTGCCTTCAGGACCAGATATGACCACTATGAGTTTCTTGTCACGTCATTTGGGCTAACCAATGCCCCAGCATCCTTTATGCATTTGATGCACAGTGTGTTCCGACCTTATCTTGATTTCTTCATCATTGTGTTCATTGACGACATCTTAGTATATTCTTGGTCCCAGGAGGATCATGAGCAAAATCTGAGGACCGTGCTTTAGACTTTGAGGGAGACGAGATTGTATGCAAAATTTTCTAAGTGTGAATTTTGGCTTGATTCTGTGGCATTCTTAGGCCATGTGGTGTCTTGTGATGAGATCAAGGTAGAACCGAAGAAGGTGGAGGCGGTGCAGAGTTGGCTAGACCGTCATCACCTACTCAGATCCGTAGTTTCCTTGGCTTAATAGGGTACTATCGCCGTTTTATGGAGGGATTTTCATCCATTGCAGCACCTATGACAAGATTGACCCAGAAGGGTGCTCCATTCAAGTAGACTGAGGAGTGTGAGGGTAGCTCTAAGAAGCTCAAGACAACCTTGACTACAGCTCCAGTGTTGGTATTGCCTACGGGTTCAAGATCCTATACAGTCTATTATGATGCCTCGAGGATTGTCCTTGGAGCGGTATTGATGCAGGACGGTAGGGTGATTGCCTACGTGTCCAGGCAATTGAAGGTGCATGAGAAGAACTATCCAATTCATGATTTCGAGTTGGCAGCAATTGTTCACACCCTAAAGATATGGCGTCATTATTTATACGGTGTTCCCTGTAAGATTTTCACGGATCACTGGAGCTTGCAACACTTGTTCAAGCAGAAGGACCTCAATTTGCGCCAACGGAGGTGGTTGGAGCTACTCAAGGATTATGACATCATTATATTATACCACTCGGGGAAGGCAAATGTGGTGGCCGACACCTTGAGTCGCCGGGCGGAGAGTTTGGGAAGTTTGGCATATCTTCCGGCAGTTGAGAGGCCCTTAGCCTTGGATGTTCAGTCCTTAGCCAGTCAGTTTGTGAGGTTGAATCTTTTAGATCCTTGTCGGGTTTTAGCTTGTGTGGTTGCTCGGTATTCTCTTTATGACCGCATCAGAGAGCTCCAGTATGATGATCCCCACCTTATAGTTCTTCAGGACAGGGTTCGCCTAGGTGATGCCAGGGATGTGACTATAGGAGCTGATGGTGTGATGAGGATGCATGGTCGGATCTGTGTGCCCAATGTGGATGAGCTTCGGGAGTTGATTCTTGAGGAGGCCCATAGATCGCGGTATTCCATTCATCTAGGTACCGCAAAGATGTAACAGGACCTGAGATAGCACTACTGGTGGAGGAGGATGAAAAAGGATATAGTGGAATTTGTGGCCAAGTGTCTCAACTGTCAGCAAGTCAAATATGAGCATCAGAGACCAGGAGGGTTACTTCAGCAGATTGAGCTTCCAGAGTGGAAGTGGGAGAGGATCACCATGGACTTTGTGGTCGTACTTCCTCGGACTTTGAGGAAGTTGGATGCTATTTGGGTGATCGTGGATCGGCTGACCAAATCTGTCACGCCCCAAAATCGAGGGACGAGACCGGCGCCTAACCGGGTGAACCCAGTCAAGCGGACCTGGATTGACTCTCCTGCCCAACGTATTGCCCCGCGTTCATAATATACATTATTTCCTGTGAGTTAGCCGATTTTAGTTTCAAAGTACATTTCACAACATATCTCCACTGGTTTCCTCTTTTAACATTTCAGTGACTGATATTCAAACAAAATACATACATAACTTTCCAACATGATCCACAATTCCGAGTACGTGCCGTTACTACCCAAAAATACATACATACACCCACATCATGTCTACGGAGCCTCTACGAATACTAGGGATTTTACATAACCTGCCGGTAACATGGCCCCGTCTATACCTTTACAACATAAACAAAAGAAGGTAGTATGATCCACACACGGCCCCGAGGAGAAGAGGGGCTCACCACAATTGCTGCAGAGATGTAGAGGAGGTACCACTAACGGCGGGCTGAGTTCCCTGCTATGGAACCACCTACATCCATATAAAAGATGTAGCGCCACCGACAAAAGGGACGTTAGTACTGTGGAATAGTACTAGTATGTATGAACAAACTTTATCCCAAGTACAATCAACCAATATTACAGATAAGAAACAAGACAACAATAGGACCAACAATCAAAACACACGGAAAGTGACAATCAAAATCAACAATTTTACAATCTCTCCTTTTTCCCTTTCCAACACCACCATATTCACGAGTTTCATAATTTTCATATCAATAGTGATAACGATCACTTTTCCACCCTTATTACCTCGGCCACCCTTATCACCACAACCCACACCTTATTACTTCGTGTTGCGGCGCGCAGCCCGACCCCGCCTGATAATTCATATTTCATAACAACAACACCAACAATTTCATCACAAGGGTTTTCCTTTCAAGGATCACAATTCAACAACACCAAACAATTTCATCACAAGGGCTTTCCTTTCAAGGATCACAATTCAACAACAACACCAAACAATTTCATCACAAGGGCCTTCCTTTCAAGGATCACAAATTCACATTTATCATTCATTTACTTGGGCTCAAAGCACCCAAAACTTTCATCAAGCAGCAATTCATGCCCAAGGTGTTGCCATAACCGTTCAACTTATTTACAATGCTTCATATCAATAACTTTAAACAATTACCATCTTTGCACATAATAAGGTGGGCATGCCAAGTCACAATTCAAAATCTCATCTAACACAGCGGGGTAGTAATCAACTAGATAGTCAATTCACATATTTCCATATAAGTACACACACCATATGCTTACCACAACAAGAGGGATTTTACAAGGATTAAATTTAGCCATACATACCTGGAGTCGAAATCCCCTTTTTAACTTTTACTCACAAATCACCGAACCGACTAGTACAGTCAATCTAGTTCACAAATAAACATATTCAACTTAGAATTGGAAGTCATGCATGCAATTCGGACTCTCTTAAACATTCTGCCAAACACTATGTGACCCCATTAGATTACCAACCCCGTCTTTGTGAAATTTACCCCAAACCACTCCCTCTTACTAAATTATTACCATTATTAAACATGTATGCAAGGTCTTAGTTAATATCTTCAAGAAACAATCCATGCAAATCCTCCCTTTGTTTAAAATCAAAAAATTAGTGGAAAAAGAGTTGGGAACCCTTACCTGCTAGAATGTGGAAGAAGAATATTACTCGAATTATCAGGCCTGAGGGACTTTGAAAATCAACTTGATGGAAGAACCACTTTCTCTCTCAAGAACTCCCCTTTACTTCTCTCTATTTTGTTCAGAAAACTTATAAAAATGAAGGGATGGGGTGTTTTAATGAACTGGGCGTTGGGTTTTAAAATTAAAAAAAATTAGGAGCCCGACACCGGAATGCATTCAGGAATGCAATCGCATTCCTGACATGCGGTCCGCAGAGACGACCGCAGAATCGCCCTCCAGGTGGGCCAAAATTAAAACACACTGTGCAGGTATGCGACCACTATGCGGTCCGTATACACGTTATGTGATCGCATAGTGCGTCGCATAACCTCCCTCACAGAAATCAAAGGGCAAGAATGCGACAACTATGCGGTTCGCAGAACTGAAATGCGATCGCATAATGGACCGCATAGTTTTCCTCCAATTGGGCAGTGGCCTGCCCAGGTATGCGACCATTATGCGGTCTGCATACCCGTTATGCAATCTCATAGTGCGTCGCATAACGCCCAACTTCTGGAAAATTTTATTCTTTCAAATTCCGGGGTACTTTACACAATCAAGGTCTGTTTTAAGAATTTCTACAGTTATAACAACTCGGGGACTTATTCGGCATTATTTTAAACAAGAAATTTTACGGGTCTTTACATTCTCTCCCCCTTAAAATCATTCTTCCTCGAATGAGGATTTTGGAAGTCGTTTGGTTTTGAAAACATGATATGCAAACTTCTAGATTTACACTAACTCCAATATTTTCAGAAAATTTCGCCAGTGTCTCTTTTGTATTTCGACCCATCTACCTGTTAGAGAGCCCCCAAAACACATTTCCAAGCATCATTACACAGTTTCTGTTATCCCTTCAACTGGTATACAATTCATTACCTCAACACTTGCACATCCAATTACTTTGACAACTACACATAGTTCATTCTCTTTACATCACAAATTAGCATATGATTCAATTAGTGGCACATACTTGCACATAATTTGGTCACTTTAGTGAGTCCCATACGATTCAATCACCTCAATACACCATATGTATAGTGAAATTAATCATTACCAACCTACACTACTGTTAATCATTTTTTCCTATCACACAAGTTTCACAAAACTTTCATTTACTTCAAGGGTTGCACACCACCCATTTAATAACCTCATATACAGTTTTAGCTCTCATTGGCAAGTTACAACGATAAGGCAATTAGGGAAAATTGGGTGTCTTTGCACAAATCTGAATACAACATCAAATTGCCTTGGGACAATAATTCGCACGATCATTACTACACTTGCTCAAATAGATGGGGATATTTTTCTTTCATTTCTTTCTCTGTTTCCCACGTGGCTTCCTCGACTTGTTGACTTCGCCACAACACTTTAACAGAAGCAATCTCTTTGTTTCTCAATTTACCGACTTGCATATCAAGAATAGCAACCGGAGCCTCTTCGTATGATAACTCTTAATGAACCTCAATAGTCCCAACTGGCACGATGGCAGATGGATCTCCAACCACTTTATTCAACATAGACATATGGAACACTGGGTGCACTAATGACATTTCATGGGGCAATTCCAGCCTATAAGCCACCCGTCCTATCCTTTGAGCGATCCAATATGGCCCGACGTACCTAGGGCTCAACTTCCCTTTCTTCCCAAACCGCATCACTCCCTTCATGGGAGACACCTTCAAGAACACCCAATCATCTACCTGGAACTCCAATTCTCTTCGACGAACGTCCGCATAGGATTTCTGACGACTCTGAGCAGTTTTCATCCTCTCCTGAATGACTCTAACTTTTTCCATAGCTTGGTGCACAAGATCTGGCCCTAACAATTCCGCCTCACCAGCTTCGAACCATCCAATCGGAGATCTACACCTTCTTCCGTACAATGCCTCAAATGGGGCCATCTGAATACTAGCATGAAAGCTGTTATTGTAAGCAAATTCGATAAGCGGCAAATGGTCATCCCAACTACCTTTAAAATCTAAAGAACAAGCCCGCAACATATCTTCAAGCATCTGAATAGTCCACTCTGCCTGACCATCAGTCTGTGGATGGAAAGCCGTGCTGAGATTCACTTGAGTACCCAAACCTTGCTGAAATTTCCTCCAAAAATTAGTTGCGAACTGCGCCCCTCGATCTGAGATAATAGAGACTGGAGTGCCATGAAGTCTGACTATCTCCTTGATATACAACTGAGCATACCGTTCTGCAGTATCGGTGGACTTGACTGGCAAAAAGTGGGCTGATTTGGCAAGTCGATCCACTATCACCCAAATTAGGTAGAACCTGCGTTAAGTGCAAGGTAACCCTACCACGAAATCCATATTGATCATCTCCCATTTCCACATCGGTATTTCCATAAGTTGAGTTAATCCACTGGGCCGCTGATGCTCGGCCTTCACCTGCTGGCAATTCGGACATCTAGACACAAAGTTCGCCACACCCTTCTTCATACTGCTCCACCAATAAATTTCTCGGAGATCATGATACATCTTCGTAGAACCTGGGTGCACAGAATACCTGGAGCTATGAGCCTCTGCCATTACCCTCTCCCGAAGATTATCCACATCTGGAAAACATAGCCTACCTTGACATCGCAACACTCCATCATTGCTGCCGAGTGAAAATGCCGAAATCTTGTTATTCAGAACTGCCTCCTTCGACTATGCCAATGCTGGATCAATAAACTGCTTTTCTTTGACTTCCGCTACAAGTGACGATTCTGCCCCATTAGCACCATAACCTCCCCTTCGCCTGAGGTCGAAAGAAAAAACCCCCAAACTGGCCAATTGAGAAACCTCCCGAGCCAAGGGCCTCTGATCCGCTTCCAAATGAGCCAAACTACCCATAGACTTCCGACTGAGAGCGTCAGCCACCACATTCGCCTTCCCTGGATGGTACAAAATGTTCATATCATAATCTTTGAGGAATTCTAACCACCTTCGCTGCCTTAGATTCAGTTCCTTCTTCTTGAATAAATACTGAAGACNGATGGTACAAGATGTTCATATCATAATCCTTAAGCAATTCTAACCACCTCCGCTGCCTTAGATTCAGTTCCTTCTTCTTGAATAAATACTGAAGACTCTTGTGGTCTGAGAACACGTCCACGTGGGCTCCATAAAGATGATGCCGCCAAAATTTTAATGCAAACACCACTGCCGCGAGATCCAAATCATGCGTCGGATAATTCTTCTCGTGATTCTTGAGTTGCCTTGAAGCATACGCTATAACCTTCCCATGTTGCATCAACACACACCCCAAACCAACCCTTGAAGCATCGCAATAAACCACAAATCCCTCTATACCTTCTGGCAAGGTCAGTACCGGTGCCGAAGTCAATCTCGATTTCAATTCCTGAAAGCTTTTGTCACAAGCGTCGGACCACTGGAACTTCACCGCTTTCTGCGTCAATTTAGTCAATGGGGAGGCGAGGGTAGAGAATCCCTCCACAAACCTCCGATAATACCCAGCTAGACCCAAGAAACTACGAATCTCTATCGGGGTCGTTGGTCTAGGCCAATCTTTCACTGCCGGGATTTTCTGGGGATCAACCTGAATCCCTTCTCTGGAAACAACATGACCCAAAAACGCGACTGATTCTAGCCAAAACTCACATTTCGAAAATTTAGCATACAACTGGTGATGATGAAGAGTCTGCAGGACTGCCCTGAGGTGATTAGCATGATCTTCCCGACTCCGCGAGTAGACAAGGATGTCATCAATAAAAACAATCACGAAGGAGTCTAGAAATGGCTTGAAAACCCGATTCATAAGATCCATGAAAGTTGCTGGAGCATTGGTCAGCCCAAAGGACATTACCAAAAATTCAAAATGACCATAACGAGTTCTGAAGGCGGTCTTAGGAATATCCTGCTCTCTGATCTTCAACTGATGATACCCAGACCGTAAATCAATTTTGGAGAAGAACCTCGCACCTTGCAATTGATCAAACAAATCATCTATTCGAGGCAATGGATACTTGTTTTTTATAGTGACTTTGTTGAGCTGTCGATAATCGATACACATCCGAAGCGACCCGTCCTTCTTTCCGACGAAAAGAACCGGAGCGCCCCATGGCGACACACTCGGCCGAATGAACCCCTTTTCTAATAAATCCTTCAACTGCTCCTTTAACTCCCTCGACTCTGCTGGCGCCATTCTGTATGGTAGAATAGATATTGGCTGCGTATCTGGTAGTACATCAATCCCAAAATCGATCTCTCTATCTGGCGGAATCCCTGGAATCTCGTCCGGAAATACTTTAAGAAACTCATTCACAACATGCACGGACTCGGGAGTAGGCACCTATGGAGTGGTGTCCGCAACCCGGACCAAATGATAGACACACCCCTTCTTAATCATCTTCGAGGACTTAAGGCAGAGATAAACCTACCTTTTGGCACCACACCATTCCCCTTCCACTCAATAATCGGCTAATTAAGAAACTCTAGCCTCATGAATATGGTTCGACAATCGAGTTTAGCAAAGAACGAATAAAGCCAGTCAATTCCCATAATAATATAAAAATCTACCATCCCAATCTCAATAAAATCGGCCGTGGTAACACGACCACATACCGTGACAACACAATTCTTATAGATTCGCGCTGCTGTAATAGAATCACCAATCGGAGTCGATACAGTGAACGACTCATGAAGCTGTTTAGGTTCTATCCCAAAACTTGAAGCAATAAACGGGGTAACATAAGACAAGGAGGACCCCATATCAATAAGAGCATAACAATCAAGTGCTTGAACATTCAGAATATCTGTAACAACATCTGGAGAAGCCTCCGCGTTCTGGCGACCACTCAAAGCATAGAACCGGCTGGGTCCACCTCTACCTAGAGCTCCACCCCTAACTGCACCACGCCCCGCTGGGGATGGAGGATGCCCTGAAGATGTGGCGACTGAAGAACCGGATGACTGAGCAAAACCCCTACCCCTGCCATGGCTGGGCGCACGGTAATTCTGCTGAACATGACCTCTTACTCCACACCCGTAGCATACCGGGATATCCAGATAACAAGACTCGGTATGGAACCTCCCACACTTAGGGAACGTAGCCCTCCCCTACTGCTGGGACCTCCCTTCTGGGCGACCTAACTGATGGGGTCTCCTACTGTCTGACCTTGGTCCCCAGCGACTGCTCTGCTGGAAACGGTGCACTGATGGCTGTGCACTGGCTGAGGAATGTGCATAGGATTGGGATGGCCCTGATGACCCTCTCCCATGAACTGGTCTCCCTCCTCCAACTGAACTCCCAGAGTGGCTCGCTGACCGGGCCCTGCTGCTACTCTCTCTTTCCGACCTTATCTTCAATTTCCTAGCCTCTGTAGCCTGGGCGAATCCCACAATCTTCCCATAATTCATGTCTTAGTGCAAGGCAGCTGTAGCAGCTTTATTCACAACCAAGGGACTAAGGCCCTGAACAAAACGTCGAACACTGGCATCCATAGTCGACACCAAGTGAGGAGCATATTTAGACAACCGCACTAACTCCATATAGTACTCCGACACACTCATACTGCCCTGCTTGAGGACCTCAAACTCCGTAGCACTGGCTGCCACAATCTCGGCAGGCAAAAAGTGATCCATGAACGCATCCACGAACTCGTCCCATCTAGCCGGAGGACTTCCCTCCCCACGGGAACCCTCCCACCTCTCGAACCAGGAATATGCTGCTCCCCTCAGCCTGTACGAAGCTAACTCAACCCCCTCTGTCTCTGTAGCCTTCATCACCCGAAGGGTCTTGTACATCTCATCAAGAAAATCCTGTGGATCGGCCTCTGGATCCGTACCTGAGAACTCTGGAGGGACCAACCGCAGAAACTGGTTGACTCAGGAGTAGGCGAAACCTCCCTGTCCGCTGGAGGATGGAGGGGTAACATGAGATATTTGGGCCTGAGCGACCACCAACTGAGTCAACATATGAATAACTCCTCTGAGGTCCCCCTCGGACGTACCGGGACCGGAAGCTGGAACTGTAGAGGGATCAGGAATATCAGCGGGAGGGACTGCAGCACCCTCCGCCGCCGTAGGAACAAGAATGCTTTGATCCGGAATAAAAGGGTCAGGCAGATTCAAGGTCGGGGAGTCACTCTCACCCGCACTATCTGGTACAGAATTCATAGTCACCCCAGGGGTGGCATTGGCCTCAAGGCCGAGTAGAGCTCTCTTCTTTGGTGCCATTACTGAAAATTTTGGAACAAAGCACGAAATAGGCAAGGATATTTTCACTTTTTGGTTCACCGCACGATATAGAATAACAATGAAAGGGTAATTTCCTAAATGTCCATGTAGCCCCCTAATTATAGATGTGGTCGACAACACACCGATAAGAAGGGCTCTATTAGACACAGCTCCGAGACATCCTAGGACTCTTTTAAAAACCTTAGGCTCTGATACCAAGTTTGTCATGCCCCAAAATTGAGGGATGAGACCGGCGCCTAACCGGGTGAACCCAGCCAAGCGTACCTGGATTGCCTCTCCTGCCCAACGTATTGCCCCGCGTTCATAATATACATTATTTCCTGTGAGTTAGCCGATTTTAGTTTCAAAGTACATTTCACAACATATCTCCACTGGTTTCCTCTTTTAACATTTCAGCTATTGATATTCAAACATACAAAATACATACATATTTTTCCAACATGATCCACGATTCCGAGTACGTGCCATTACTACCCAAAAATACATACATACACCCACATCATGTCTACGGAGCCTCTACGAATACTCGGGATTTTACATAACCTGCCGGTAGCAAGGCCCCGACTATACCTTTACAACATAAGCAAAAGAAGGTGGTATGATCCACACACGGCCCCGAGGAGAAGAGGGGCGCACCACAACTGCTGCAGAGATGAAGAGGAGGTACCACTAACGGCGGGCTGAGCTACCTGCTATGGAACCACCTACATTCATATAAATGATGTAGCGCCCCCGGAAAAAGGGACGTTAGTACTGTGAAATAGTACTAGTCTGTATGAACAAACTTTTTCCCAAGTACAATCAACCAATATTACAGATAAGAAACAAGACAACAATAGGACCAACAATCAAAACACACGGAAAGTGACAATCAAAATCAACAATTTTACAATCTCTCCTTTTTCCCTTTCCAACACCACCATATTCACGAGTTTCATAATTTTCATATCAATAGTGATAACGATCACTTTTCCACCCTTATTACCTCGGCCACCCTTATCACCACAACCCACACCTTATTACTTCGTGTTGCGGTGCGCAACCCGACCCTGCCTGACAATTCATATTTCATAACAACAACACCAACAATTTCATCACAAGGGCTTTCCTTTCAAGGATCACAATTCAACAACAACACCAAACAATTTCATCACAAGGGCTTTCCTTTCAAGGATCACAATTCAACAACACCACCAAACAATTTCATCACAAGGGCCTTCCTTTCAAGGATCACAATTTCAACAACAACACCAAACAATTTCATCACAAAGGGCCTTCCTTTCAAGGATCACAAATTCACATTTATCAATTCATTTACTTGGGCTCAAAGCACCCCCAAACTTTCATCAAGCAACAATTCATGCACAAGGTATTGCCATAACCGTTCAACTTATTTATAATGCTTCATCAATAACTTTAAACAATTACCATCTTTGCACATAATAAGGTGGGCATGCCAAGTCACAATTCAATATCTCATCTAACACAGCGGGGTAGTAATCAACTAGACAGTCAATTCACATATTTTCATATAAGTACACACACCATATGCTTGGGATTTTACAAGGATTAAAGTTAGCCATACATACCTGGAGTCGAAATCCCCTTTTTAACTTTTACTCACAAATCACCGAACCGACTAGTACTGTCAATCTAGTTCACAAAATGTATTCAACTTAGAATTGGAAGTCATGCATGCAATTCAAACTTTCTTAAACATTCTGCCAAACACTATGTGACCCCATTAGATTACCAACCCCGTGTTTGTGAAATTTACCCCAAACCACTCCCTCTTACTAAATTAACACCATTATTAAACATGCATGCAAGGTCTTAGTTAATATCTTCAAGAAACAGTCCATGCAAATCCTCCATTTGTTTAAAATCAGAAAATTAGTGGAAAAAGAGTTGGGAACCCTTACCTGCTAGAATGAGGAAAAAGAAGATTACTCGAATTATCAGGACTGAGGGACTTTGAAAATCAACTTGATGGAATAACCACTTTCTCTCTCAAGAACTCCCATTTCCTTCTCTTTATTTTGTTCAGAAAACTTGTAAAAATGAAGGGATGGGGTGTTTTAATGAACTAGGGGTCGGGTTTTAAAATTAAAAAAAATTAGGATCCCGACACAAGAATGCAGTCAAGAATGCGATCGCATTCCTGACATGCGGTCCGCAGAGACGACCTAGAATGGCCCTCCAGGTGGGCCAAAATTGAAACACACTGTGCAGGTATGCGACCACTATGCGGTCCGCATACATGTTATGCGATCGCATAGTGCGTCGCATAACCTCCCTCACAGAAATCAAAGGGCAAGAATGCGACAACTATGCCGTCCGCAGAACCGAAATGCGATCGCATAATGGACCGCATAGTTGTCCTTCAATTGGGCAGTGGCCTGCCCAGGTATGCGACCATTATGCGGTCCGCATACCTGTTATGCGATCGCATAGTGCGTCGCATAACGCCCAACTTCTGAAAAATTTTATTCTTTCAAATTCCGGGGTACTTTCCACAATCAAGGTCTGTTTTAAGAATTTCTACAGTTATAACAACTCGGGGACTTATTCGACATTATTTTAAACAAGAAATTATACGGGTCTTTACAAAATCAGCCCATTTCATTCTATTATTGCCTACATATTCCTCCGAGAGGTTGGCTGAGATTTATATGAGGGAGATTGTTCGCCTCCATGGTATTCCAGTATCTATCATTTTAGACAGAGGTACACAGTTCACTTCACGGTTCTAGAGAGCCGTTTAGTAGGAGCTAGGCACCAGGGTAGAGTTGAGTGCATCCTTTCACCCTAAGACGGATGGGCAGTCCGAGCGCACAATTTCGGTTCTTGAGGATATGCTCCGTGCCTGTGTGATGGATTTTGGAGGGTCGTAGGACTGATACTTGCCACTTGCAGAGTTTTCTTATAATAACAACTACCATTCCAGCATTCAGATGGCGCCGTATGAGGCTATGTATGGTAGATGGTGCCGGTCTCCAGTGGGATGGTTTGAGTCGGGCGAGGCCCGATTGTTGGGTACAGATTTGGTCCAGGATGCCTTGAATAAGGTGAAGGTGATTCAGGAGAGACTTCGCATAAATCAATCCAGGCAGAAGAGTTATGCGAACCAGAAGGTTCGTGATTTGGCATTTATGGATGGTGATCGGGTTTTGCTTCAGGTATCGCCTATGTAGGGCGTCATGAGGTTCAGGAAGAAGGGTAAGCTGAATCTGAGATTCATTGGTCCTTTTAAGGTATTGCGGCGTGTTGTGGAGGTTGCTTATGAGCTAGCCTTGACTCCCAACCTAGCAGGAGTTCATCCGGTATTCCACGTCTCTATGCTCTATAAGTATCACGGTGACCCGACCCATGTTTTGGATTTCAGTTCAGTCCAGCTGAACAAGGATTTATCATATGTTGAGGAGCCAGTAGCTATATTGGATACACAGTTCAGACAACTCAGGTTAAAGAATATTGCATCAGTCAAGGTTCACTAGAGGGGTCAGCCGGTCGAGGAGGCGACTTGGGAGACCGAGCAGGATATGCGTAGTTAGTACCCTCATCTTTTCACAGCTTCAAGTATGTCCCTATACTCGTTCGAGGATGAACGATTTTCTTAAGAGGGGGAGAATGTAACAACCCGATCGGTCGTTTTGAGAGTTAGCACCCTGATCCCCTAATAACTATTTTCCCCATGTTTGTTTCTGCTTATGGGACTTGTCGGACTATTTAGTTGTGATTTCTGGGGAGTTTTGGGAGACATAGTCCCTATATATGAGTTTAAAATTTAGAAATTGGACCGTAGTTTGAATTGTGTGAAGACGGGTCTGGAATGGAATTTTCGTCGGCTTTGTTAGCTCCTTTAGGTGATTTCAGGGTTAAGAGCGTGTCCGAAATGTGTTTTCGAGGTCTGTAGTAGATTTAGGCTTGAATTGGCGAAAGTTAGAATTTCAGCGATTTTGGGCGATGGGTGAAATTTTGATATCAGACTCGGAATGGAATTTCGAAAGTGGTTGTAGGTCCGTTGTGTCATTTATGACCTGTGTGTAAGATTTGAGGTCATTCAGACTAGTTTTGACGTGTTTCAACATCAGTTGTGGATTTTGGAAATTTCATAAGTTCTTAGGCTTGAATCCATGTATAACTGGTGATTTTGGTGTTATATGATGTGTTTTGAAGGCTCGACTAAGTTTGAATGAGGTATTAGGACTGGTTGGTAGGTTTGGTTGAGGTCCTAGGGGCTTCGGGTGTATTACGGATGCTCAACGGGTTAAAGTTTGGACTTAGGAAGGATCAGATTTACTGGTGCTGGTGTTCTTCTATTCGTTCGCATGAGGGGTATCGCGAATGCATAGGCTAAGCTGGGCTAAGGGGAAAATTACTCTATGCGATCGCGTTAGGCTAGATGGGAACACGATGGTTTGGTCCAGTGCTAATCACGAACGCGTGGGCCAGGCCGCGTTCGCGAAGAAGGATTGGGGCTTCGGCGAGTCCAGTGTTTTACCCTTCGCGTTCGCGTGGGGTTAGGAAGTCAGTGGTCCGCGTTCGCAGGACCAGGTATGCGTTTGCGTAGTTCAAGATTTGGGCGCGTGAATTTTACCCTTCGCGTTCGCGAAGGTGCTTCCGCGAATGCGATGAGGTCTGTTCCTAGGCATATTTTAAAACCCAAATTCGAGGGTTTAAGCCATTTTTTACATTTTTGAACTTGGGAGCTCGGGAATTTTCGATTTTTGAAGAGATTTTCACCTGGGCAATTTAGGTAAGTAATTCCTACTCGGTTTAGACTAATTTCCATGAATTTACACTTAAATCCATCCTTTAAATTTGAATTTATGGTGTAAAATTGGGGAAATTTTGGATAAAGTTCTTAGACCAAGTTTTAGAGTTTTGATTGAGATTTTGGTATCCGATTTGAGTAATTATTGTATGGTTATACTCGTGAGTGAATGGATGTCCGGAATTTGTAATTTTTACCCGATTTCGAGACATGGGCCTCGGGGAATTTTTGGGCAATTTTCCTAATTTCGCATATTAGCTTTGAACTAATTAGCTAGATTGATTTCTTAAAGTGATAGTTACATTATGCACTTGAATTGAATAGATTTGGACCATTAGGAGTCGGGTACTCATGGCAAGAACGTGGTTTCGAGTTGAGTAGAGCAGTCGAGGTAAGTGACTTGCCTAACTCTGTGTTGGGGACCTTCCCCTAGGTTGTTTTTGATATAATTGTTGTGTATGTGAGGTGACGAGTACGTACACGGGCCATTTATGCAAATCCCACTTTTCCTTCGAAAATTGTACAATGCATTGTCCTTCAATTTCATCATTTCTACATGTTTAATTTTTCATCTTAGAGTAGGGAAGCATGCCTATTGTTTTCATATTGAATTGCTTAATTGACACTATGTGCGCCATGTTTAGCTAGTTTTCCCTGCTTTCCTACTTGTATCTTGATGTACTGTTAGAATTGGTGTTTGTTTGGCATTTACTTCGCGTTGTATATTTAAATTGGGGACTACAGACGTATTCTGGGAGATCCCCCGTGTACTGCATATTTAAATTGGGGACTACGGACGTATTCTGGGAGATCCCCTCAGCACTACATATTTAAATTGGGCCCTAAATACGTATTTTGGGAGATCCCCCATGTATTGTATGATTATATTTGGAACAACGGGACGGTATCCCGGGAGTTTCCACTGTGAGATACGTTATGCTGAGCCGAGAGCTCCATTTTGTTGTTTAATTCAGATTATTCATTTGAACTGTTTACTTTAGAACTTATTTCTTTTCCGCACTATTTAAACTGTTTAAAATTTATAAATCCAGTAGAGCCTTAACATGACCCCGTCACTACTTGACTGGGGTTAGGCTTCGCACTTACTGGGTACCGAACGTGGTGTACTCATGCCCTTTCCTGCACATGTTTTTTGTGTGCAGATCCAGGTTTCAGTTCTCAGTTCCGTGGCTAGAGGTCGCCGTAGCTGCTTGAGGAGACCGTAAGGTAATTCTGTTGCGTCTGCATAATCCTCCGAGTCACCTTCCATTCCAGTTTGGATAGAGATTTTTTATGTATTTTTTCTCATTGTATAAAGCTATTATGGTATAGAGCTTGTGACTTAAAAAGTGACATTCCGGGTCTTGGGAATTGTTTGTACATGCCGAGTGGCGACGTTTTACTTATTATTTTTGTTTAATATCTTCCACAATTTAGGCTTACCTAGTCGTAGAGACTAGGTGCCATCACGATACCTTTCGGAGGGTAAATCGGGTCGTGACACTAAGTTTTGGATATGTTTTAGATATTGAAGTCTTATTTTCGAGAAATCATACGGTTCGTTATTTGGACTCTCCTACGACAAGATATGAATCTTTCATTACAAGTACATAAAGCTGAAAATTATGCGACCAAGATAAATGTCTGGTAATGTACATCAAAAGAGAAGCAATCTTATTTAAGATGAAATAGATATCCACTAGGTCAATCTAACATAAAGATTAAATGGGAGATAATGCTAATAGCCTAATCTAAACAAAACTTGTGGTTGATCAATTCTTGACAGCTAGTCTCCAAGTTCTTCTTCTTCTCCTCCAAATTTGTCGAATCTTCATCAGTCAGCAAATTTACGTTGTCATATGAAGAGACCTCAGTCTCAGCAGCTAAAACTTTTGTCTGAATCTCTTCAACCTCCTTTTGAGTCGCTTCTATAACACCTTCAAGGTTCTCCCTCTCTTGTTGTAATGTCTGCAACTTCTTCACGACTCTCTTCAGTTTCTTTTCACTAGAGGAAACTTTCTTGACTTTCTCACTTGCTTCAAGTTTGAACGACTCGAGGCGCTCTTTAGTGTTAGAAATCAGCTCTAGCTTCTCATCTTCACTCATCTTATCAGCCATATTGGATCGCTCTTGGTCATATGATGCGGCAAGCTCAAAAAGAAAATCTAGTAAACTCTCTAGTGGAGAAAGATCCAAAATATTCGTCTTCTTCATATCCTCGAAAATCTCAGTGATTTGCTACCTATAAGATGAGAGCATTTCTGCACGAGTTTTGGAGAGTCTGATGCAAATATCCTCCCAAAGTCCCAAGACGAATTCCTTTTTGCGATTAAAGGCAATGCTCATTCCTTCAAAAATAGATACAGCTATATTTGTCATCGGTGGGATGCAAGTTATCTCATTTCGTGTTGGTTGGTTTAGGGCTCTGTCATGAGGAAGAGATAACGTCTTTGAGGATGACTTCACTTTAGATGTAGGCCCTCCAATACTCACTTGTGGCTTATCATGTGGGGATACCACCGGATACCCAATGGCATTTAACTGCATAAGGAAAAGGCAAAGAAAGTGAATATTTTTTTAGTAGAGCCATTCGTTCGGTTAAAAAAAAGGGCAAGGTGATTGTATTTTTACCTGTTACAAGCTGTAGGCGTTCTTGAGGGACTATCAACACTTGGAACCTCTACGATCTCTACCGGGTTAGGCCATTTCCTTTTACAATTTTGGTCTTCATTGGTACTCTGGCTTGTTTCTTGAGGAACTTGCGTGCTAAATGGAAGAACTGGAGGGTGCTTCTCTAAATTCGTTGAAGTGCACACCACCTCTTTCAAAGCCGTCTTTGAGGATTTAAGCTTCATTTTCTTATGTTGTGTAGCTACTTTTGGGATCAGAGTAGGTGGCTCTTTAACTTTTGAGAGCGTCTTTCCAAAGCTTGTAAATTATTCTCGAGAAATTTCCCATGCGCTTTCTCCCACCAAGACATATAATTGGTGGAGAAAGGCTTCTCCACAGGATCGCCCGTTGGGGGAAAAATCGCACATGACATAGACCGATACAATGTGCAAATCTTCAAAAGTCTGAGTCCTTCATCTAGAGAGGCGTTACAGATATCATTCTTTAAAAAACCGAGGACGTTATGGTAAAACCCAAATTGACGACCAAACCGATGCGGGCTAGATGGCTCGATGATGAATGAGTTACCATACCTCAAAGGGAGGTAATTAAAACGTAAGCTCATGAAGTAATTTGACTCAAACTCTTGAGGGGAATCGTTATCCACATAATAATAAGGACGAGAATTGGTTAACATTGTTGGTGTCCAAACTATGTCCTTCCCAGTGTGGATGCGTTTTCTCGCATACTTCTCGTCAAAGTACCTCACAGCTCCCTCTCTTGAATATGACACCATCAAAGGGACAGACGGACCCTTTGCAAGTTGATAATGGGTTTTGAAGTAATGTGCAAGCCATTCGTAAACATAATGAATGGGAAAACAAACTTTGACCTGATCAAGTTGGGAAGAACATGAAATATTATTCAAACCATGATAAATACTCGCCAAAACTGGGACCGCAAGGCTAATCTTTCGCCCGCCTGCCATCGTGCTTGCCATCTTAAAAGTCTCGGGACGAATGAAGTTTCAGCCTTGGGAAACACAAAGGCACATAGCCAAATTAATAAGAATGCTGCTACATAAGTTTCATCATTCTTGTCAGCCCTCACCCTAAGCTTGGAGAATATAACCTCTTGATCACTCGACCACCTAGTTATCTCGGGAATAACTCTGTTAGGATTATGTGTCGACTTTAGGCGTGCAGATTTCTTTTCCTTTCGCATTGGGGCAGGCTTATATATTAAAGTTTTTTTATACCAAAACTTTGTCCAATTGTTGAAGGAGACCTTTTGGTTAGCACCGGTACCTTCCTTAAGGTGATGGAAGGCAGTAAATAAATACTCGCAAGATCGAGTGATAAATCTCATCTGTTTTTCGTCCAAACCGATAAGTTCTCTTGTCTCAGGTACCACTTCTTCATACGGAGAACCCGAAATGGGAAGACCCCCAAGGATATGTAAGTCCCAAAGAGTGATAGAGAGTTCCCTAACTGATATAAGAAGCGTGTTCATTTTGGGGCACCAAGTCTTACAAAATGCTTGCAAAATGTTCGAGTTTCGATCATAAGTGAAAGTGAGGCATAGACAACATCATAAATCTTTGTTGTACTCAGGGTTTGTTGGCTTCCACCAAGTACATCTTCAACACATTCCCAATATCCTGGAATATGACGATACTCGCCCTCGATTGTTGTTGTGTTTCCCCAACGTACTTGGCCTTGAATTATGCGACGTCCTAAGTTTGGAAAGGTTCTAGCAATGTTTGCGTGGCGATGAATTGGTGCTTGGAGAGACCACATCTTGGACAATGGATTAGAAGTTGACTCGTTCTCCAAGGTCCAGTTTCTACATGAAGGGAGTTCCTCAAATAAGGCCATGAGGCTGCATACCAGCCAGCTTGTGGGGTGTGAACCAAAAGCTTGGTTTGTTCTATGTCATCTTCAGTCTCGATTAGGAGATATATAAGTTTGGAGGAAGGTGAGGTATAGTATTTGAAATTTTCCATCTCTTCGGGCTGCAAAAAAAAAGAGAGAGAAAAAAGGTCATCAAAATCCAAATCAAGAATATTAGAATGGGCACAAAGGTCTGAATGGATGAAATGGCCTCCAATAGTTGGGCCGCATCGCGAGTAATCTCTCCGATAGTTGGGCCACATTGAGAGTAATCTCTCCGATAGTCGGGCCACATTGAGAGTAATCTCTCCGATAATCGGGCCACATTAAGAGTAATCTCTCCGATAGTCAGGTCATTTTGAGAGTAATCTCTTCGGTAGTCGAGCCACATTGAGAGTAATCTCTCCGGTAGTCGGGCCACATTGAGAGTAATCTCTCCGATAGTCGGGTCATTTTGAGAGTAATCTCTCTGGTAGTCGAGCCACATTGAGAGTAATCTCTCCGATAGTCGGGTCATTTTGAGAGTAATCTCTCCGGTAGTCGAGCCACATTGAGAGTAATCTCTCCGATAGTCGGGTCATTTTGAGAGTAATCTCTATGGTAGTCGAGCCTCTTTGAGCGTAATCTCTCCGGTATTCGGGCCACATTGAGAGTAATCTCTCCGATAGTCGGGTCATTGTGAGAGTAATCTTACTGGTAGTCGAGCCACATTGAAAGTAATCTCTCCGGTAGTCGGGCCACATTGAGAGTAATCTCTCCGGTAGTCGGGCCACATTGAGAGTAATCTCTCCGATAGTCGGGTCATTTTGAGAGTAATCTCTCCGATAGTCGGGCAAGGATGAGTACTCCTCCCTTCACACCTAAAATTGCATTCTTCATGCATGAAGGAATCTACTCTCATTATTTTGACCTACAAAAAAAAAAAAGCACAAAAAAAGAAGAAAAAATTACCTTTGCGTCAATGCTTCCAAATCGTCAAAAGTTGACTCAAAGTTGTTTGCAAACGATGAAAGTGATGCTAATGAAACAAAGAGTATAATGTATTTATAGAGTTTTCAACAACATCGTAAAAAATAGGATCGGTGTGGGACGGCTACTGACTCCTAAATGGATTCAGTTAAGTATAGCAGTAATTGAGTTCCCTTGGGACTCAAACAGATGAGAATTGATTAAGTCAAATTGCTATTTTATGGTTATCCAAAGTAGAATTGGAGAATGCTAGCAAAGTTGCTAAGAGGTTGAAAGTGAGAGGCACAGAATCCAAAGGCAAACAAAGTCCCAAGTAAATCCTTCGGCTACACGACTGTGGGATTTAATGGATCAAGTATTTGTGTGATTGTCTTCTAATAGGGAAAAGGTTACAGAAAATCCATTCAAGAAGCCACGTAAATTAAATGTGCACTGCCAGGATTAAATGTGCTTTTGACTTTGAAAAAAAAATTAAAGTTAAGGGCTTGTCTTAACTTAAGGAAAGAAACGTAAATTTGTTGTAATGTTAGTTCTCACGGGTTCCAATAAAAAGGGAAGTGCTTTGAGGAAAATACAAATTGTAACTTAAAATTATTACATGGAGGCACTGAAGATACAATCTGTCAATTTACTAGACATTACAATTGGAAAGATACTTTCATGAGTTATGGAGAAAGTGAAATTTTCAAGCAATCTTAGATTTAGACACCAAGAGCATCTAATCAATGTGTCTTAGCTTTTATCAAAGGAATAAGCTGACATTAAAGTCTCAAAGACAAAACATCTGGCAGGGATTTTGCACCACAAATAAAGTGCGTGGATACTCTTTTTTTAGAAGTTCAAATTTGACCCGAAGAGAAATTGGCTCGAGTCCGATTGGCCAATTTGATACTTCACTATTACTTCAACCCTAATCAAATAAACGTGACAAGTCCTGAAGTAGAGGACATTTGTAGACGTGCAAAACTTATTGGATTTAAATTCTATAAAATAATTTGGACTATATTTTAAATTCAAGATATACTAGTCAAAATACATATTATCGGCTAATATAATTGAATTAATTATATAAGTCCAATATATATGGATTAAATAAATAAGTCTTAATCCATTGGGCTAGTCCATTTAATTGGGCTAAAGTGACGAGCCCAATTCATTAGGCCCAAGATTTCATCTTCCTAGAGGCCCAAATTGATGCCCACGTGTAAAATGACGTGGCACACCAAGTCAAGCGGAAGAGCCAACAAGATCGTGCCACATGTCAAAATGACAAAGCATGCCAAGTCACATTAAAAGGCCAATGAGATCGCGCCACGTGTGCAAGTGACATGTACTGACCAATCAAATACGGTCATGTCACACTTCAATTTGATTGGTCGGAAAGAGTTTGTTCTTATCATAACTCTTCCCTCCCACAACTATAAATAGGGGTCTTCATAACCCAGAAAAGACACCAAAAGTTATAACAAGAAGCAAGAGAGAGCTCGTGGATCAAACACCACAAATTTCTCTACAAGTTCAAGCTCAAGAACGAAGAACAAGTCAAGATTAAGGGAGTATGAGTTCAAATCGAAGTTCGTGCTAGTTGAATTCAATATCATTGTTCGTTGAAACAAATATAGATTCAAGATCAAACTCAAAGGCCCTTGAATTTATTTACTATTGAAAAGAAGAATCAGAGGGTTCATAGAGATTGTACACTCAAATATTTGAAATAGCATATTACGGTTATTGCAATATTTTTCGGTCATGATTTTATTTTCTCGACGCAAATTTATTGTCTATAATTGTATATAAAAATATTTATTATAAATGTAAATATTTCTTTCACTTTATTATAGTTAATACTTTTTAACATTTTACTACCATGTCTGAACTTACAATTTTAGCCCCTATAGTAAATGTTAATGAACTTAAATAAAGCCCAAACTAAGATCAACATTAGTGAAAATAGCACCAAGAATTAACTAAATAACATAATTTGAAACGGTAAAGCAAGTGCAACTTGATTTGACGCAAAATTCTGAAAAGCTCACCATTATCTTTGGAAAATTATTTTAGGCTATACGATTGAAATTTATTTATCACTTTTATTTAATTTTGCATCACGTTCTCTCTCTTTCACCAAATTTCCTAAAAATTTGAATTTTATCTATTTTCCAAAGATTTCTCATCCCATTCTCTCTCCCTCGTACTTATCACCTAATCGATACTTCTCTTACAATAAGGAAAATGGAAAAAAAATTCTCTCTAAAATTGCAGCAACAAAGAGTTTTCTATTGACATCTATTAAAAAGTTTCAAAACTTTAAATTTAATATTCGAATTTACAAATTTGTGATTTGTTTAGATTGAGTGTTCTTGTAACTAGTAGAGAATATTTTTTTTGGTTAAAACACGATATATTAATATTAGTGCGCTAAACAAACATTACAAGCGTTAATGAGTCACGGGGGCTCATATGTGTCATTTTGCACTGCATTAGTTACAACAGAGTTCCCAAAAAAAGCTAACTTGTTAATAGTAGTAGTGGAAATATTTCTACACTTGGTACGACCTATATCATCTTGTAGAGCTCTCAAAAAGTCAGTGGTTGGTCGCTCCATAACAGTAATGTTGGTTATCCTTCCTTGTTGTGCTCCTTTACTAGCCAACCTATGAGCAACTTCGTTGGCTTCTCTAAAACTGTGGCGGATCGGCGGATTCTGCAACTTCTTCAGTAGTAACTTGCACTCATGTATAATGTTAGTGTAAATAGAGCAAGTGTCATTGTGAAAAAGTGAAATTACATCCGTTGCGTCTGTTTCAATTTCAAGTCTTAGAATTTTTTTTGGATACTGCTATTTCCAGGCCACTTTTGAGGGCCAAAAGCTCAATGTATGCTGGAGTGTAGGCCAATATTGCATCAAAATATCCTAGTACCCATTCCCCCCTGTAATTCCTGAAGATTCCCCCTATGCCACCTGTTTTGTATTTGCCTTTGAAGGCGCCGTCGATGTTAAGCTTCAGGTTATTTTGGGACGGTGGAATCCATTTGATTTGAATTTTATTGTTTGGGGATATGTGGGTAGGGCACTTACCACAATATTTGAATTCCTTACAACGGTTAATGACCGTGTTGAGTTGGAGATTGATGTATTTTTGTTTGAAGGAATTATTGTTCCTATTGATCCACAAGTGCCAAATAGCAAAAGGAAAGAAGAGATCCCATGAGAGATCCCATTGATCTAAATCAACTTTCATGTTTTTTAAAGTTGTAAGCCAGTGTGGCATTGTTTGGTGGAGGGATGGTAGGATTATGGAGGTCTCATTCCAGAAGTTCGTGGCAACTGGACAATGGAAAAATGTGTGGAGGATGGTCTCCTCCGTTTGTTTGCAAACAGTGCACCTCTTATCAATGTTGAGTCCTAAGTGGTGTAAGTATCCAAGCGTGGGGAGGTGGTTGTAGGAACATTGCCAAAGGAAATATTTAATCTTGTGGAGAGTGTTAAGATTCCAAATCCATTAGAAGGAGAAGTTGGTAGAAGCTGGCTTGGTAATTAAATTTTGGGTTGAGCTAGTGGAAAATATCCCGTTAGATGTGGGAGCCCAGGTGGGGATATCCCTGCTATTGTGATGGGATTGGATATTTATGGATTTTATCCTTGATTGAATATCTGGGGGCAATTCAAAGGATAGTTTTGATAAATCCCAGGTGTTGTTTATCCAAAGATCTTTTACCCTTAGAGAATGATCAGTTTGATTCATAGGGCCTTCAAAGATATTTTGGAGAGGTGGATGATCAGGGATCCATGCATCTGTCAAGTAGCTGATGTTTCCTGGGCCCACTACATAATGGAGCCCTTGCTTACAGATTTTCCATCATAGTAGGATGTTATGCCATATAAAGGACATGACGGAAGGGCCTCTTATATGACTATATTTAGTGATGAGGCTGGATGCCCATAGAGAGCTTGGGTTTAAGAATAGTCTCCAAGAGAGGCTGGTGAGGGCTGCAGTATTTTTGTCTGCTGCTTTTCTAACACCTAGTCCACCTTCTTTCTTAGGGAGGGTGACCGTTGACCATTTTATGTAGTGGATTTTCTTTTTTGGGCAGTGGAGCCCCAGATAAAATCACGTTGGATTTTGTCAATATGCTTTAGGGTAGGGGCCTACAAAATTAATATATTGCATAACATGGTTCGGGATAGAGTTAAGAGTAGACTTTGCCAGGGTTGATCTTCCTGCAAGCGAATGATTTTTTTTTTTTCCATCCCGCTAGTTTTGAATTTATTTGATTTATGATAAAGCGAACATCACAAGTTTTGGATTTCCCTCTGAGGATAGGGAACCCCTAATATTTGCCAAAGTTGTCACTGTAAAGAATGTCAAGAATATTGGCAAAGATATTTTTGGAGTTAGTATCACAATTCTGAGAGAAGATAATTTTTAATTTAGAATTGTTGATTTTGTGACCGGAGAGATTTGAGAAAAACATGAGGCTATGTTTTATGTTTTTGATGGATTTGAGATTAACATTAGCAGCGAGCGTTAAGTCATCCGCATAAAAAAGGTGGGAGATGGGGGGGCCTGTGGGATTTAGTTTTATTGGGTCCCATAATCCCAAGTTAACTTGGTGATCAATGTATTTAGAGAGCAGTTCCATGCTCAGTATGAACAAGTAAGGAGACATAGGGTCTCCCTGACGGAGGCCTCTAGAAGGTTTGAAGAACTCTGTCTTGGATCCGTTGACTAAAATAGCTATTCGGGAGGTACTAACACAACTCATAATTAGTTTAGTGATGTATGGTGGGAATTTGAAGAATAGAATGGCTCTATAAATGAAAGACCATTCAAGGCGGTCGAATGCTTTTTCTAAATCGATTTTTAAGAGAACTTTCCCTTGTCGACCCCTTATTTTTTGGAAGTGGTTAATGATTTCTTGGATTATGATTGCGTTATCACTAGTCCTTCTTCCTTTTAAAAAGCTCGATTGGTAGGGACCAATTAATTTGTTCAGGAAGGGTTTGATTCTATTAACAATTATTTTCGTGATAACCTTATAGATGGTATTGCAAAGGCCAATTGGACGGAAGTTATTAAGATTGTTTGCATTGTTAAACTTGGGGATAAGGCATATGTAGGTTGAGTTGAGAGTCGAAGGGATTGAGAGGTCTTTGAATACTTTGTGACAGAAAGTAAAAATTTGTGCCTTTACCAAATGCCAATATTTTTGATAAAAAAAAGGATGAATTCCATCGGGACCAGGGGCTTTGAATGGTTTGAACGAAAAGATAGCCCGAGTGATTTCAATGTTTGATAGGGGAGTGTCTAGGAGTGATAGATCCAGCCTGTCAAAGGTGGTGGCAGAGTTCCTTATATTCCTAATATTTGTTTCAAGATGGGCTGTTTGGAAAGCCTTCTTGAAATGATTTAAAGTATGTACAATGATTTGATCTGGATCGTAAATCCAGTTACCTTCATTTTCCTTAAAGTAGGAGATGGGATTCTTTCTTCTACGATTGACGACGCTTAGGTGAAAGAATTTGGTATTTGCATCGCCATCATTTAGCCAGTTAATACGGGAGCGGATTTTCCAGTAGTCTTCTTCAATTTTAAGAACATTATTGTATTCAATGATTAAGTCATTTTCGAGGAGATGAAGAAATTGTCTATAAGGGTAGTTGTTAGAAGCTTGGATACCTTGGAGTCTTGCTATAATTTCTTTTTTCTTTTTGTGGGTATCTCCAAAGGTTAGTTTCGCCCATTGCATCACTTTTTGCTGGAAAAGGTCAGTAGCTTCTAGTAGTTGCTTATTGGACCAGGTGTTTTTTACTATTTTTTCAAACTCTGGATGATAACACCAAAACTTTTCAAGCCTAAATAGTTTCTCCCCTCTACGGTTATTCCTTTTCTGGAAACTTAGGAGGATTGGTGCATGATCCGAATGGGTTCGAGGTAGATGAATAATTTGAGCATTAGGGAATTGGTTGATCCAAAGGTCGTTTGCAAGGTATCTGTCTAAGCGCTCTAAGATTAGGTAGCCCGTATTGGAACGACAATTGGTCCAAGTATATTTAGCACCTTTAAAGCCTAAATCTACGAGTTTACAATAATTAATACAACATCTAAGGTGATTGGAACAACTATTATTAATAGGTCTACCACCCCATTTGTCATTTTGCGAAAATATTTCATTGAAATCACCTCCTACTAGCCATGGCCCATGATAACTATCCGCAATATTGCAAAGATTATTCCACAAAGTTTTACGTAAATTAAGATTAGTACTAGCGTATAATATACTAATTAGGCAAGGAGGTTTTAACGGGGATACCTGAATCATGGCATGGATTTCTTAATTGGTTTTGCTGACAAGATTGACTGCTACTAGGTTATCATACCAAAGCACCACTATTCCTCATGCATGGCCTATTGCATGGACCTCTAACATACCATTAAACAGGAATTCATCCCGAATGGGCCCACGGTCTGTCATCTTGGTTTCAAGAAGGGCTACCATGCCGGGGTTGTGGGTATTAAGAAGCTCCTTGAAGTTTCTTTTAAAATTGTCATTGTTGGCACCCCGAACGTTCCACACAATTAAGCTCATAGTTCTATTCATTAGGAGATGGTTGGGGTGGTGTTGACTGCTGTTGGCTTCCCTGAGTGAGGGGCACATTACTGCCACAAAATTCCCCGTGGCTTGGAGGACAGGGGGGCGGATATCCAGGGAGCACTTGAATAGAGCTGCTAGGCATCGAAGAATGTACTTCCTGTCTTCCATTTCTTGGAACAACATGAAAGTCGCCTCTTTGAGGCTTGAAATTTCTGTAAACGACCCCCCGACCGGGGGAGCTATTACCTCCTCTATCATTTCTTCCTCTATTTCCTGGTCTTCCTGATCTTGTTCGACTGGAGGTTGAGGTTGGTTGATAAGATCCAAGGGGATCTGCTGGGGCTGCCATGGGTAGAGGGCTGGGTGGTTGTCGATTTGGTCCGCCGGAGTGAAGAATGGTAGTTGGTAGATCAAGTCTAAGTTGTTCAGTGGGTTGAAGTGTTGGGATAAGCCCCATTAGACTTGCATGTTGTGCATGAGGGCTAGGGCTATATGGGGGGCTATTGGGTCGAGAACATTTTCCACCCACATGTGGTTGATGTAATTCCCCATTGCAAGTGCCATCCCCTCCGACACTAGTTGAGCTAGAAACCTTGGATCTTGAAGAACAATCCAGACCTCTTGGCCATTGATTGTCATTGGGAAGGAGGCTGCATGGCCTTGTAAGCCCTGTTCGATCCAGCTCAATGGATCTTGATTCGGAATTAGGGGTTGGGAGAGATAAGTTGGAGGGTGGAATGGAATTTGTGGTGGAAAAGGTGGAAAATTATTCATTGTTTCCCAGCGTAGTAGAGGACTGTGGTGTGGACGTGTTGGTTGAGTCCACTGGCATGGTAGTGTGTATATGTGAGTGAGGTGTTTGTGGAGGAAGATTGTATGGAGGGGAGGTGAAAGGGTGAGTATCTTCATTTAATGATTGCAAATCTTTATTAAAAGATTTTGTGTGCATGGGGGAGGTAATTGGTTGTTGAGGTGGAGTAATTGCCATTGGTTGGTTTGAGTTTAATGCCATTTGGCTTTCTTGATTTGCCAAATGTTCAATTATGTTTAGAGTAGTGTGTGGGGAGGTGGATTTTGGCGTGTAAGAGTGAGATGTAGGGGTGTCAAGTGGTTTAGGGTTTAGCATGCATGGATTAGGTTTGATACTTGTCATCCCGTCATTGGCCCGCTGGGAGGTTGAGGGGCCTGGCTTTGGAGAGAACGGCTGGGAAGCAGGAGAATTGAAAAAGTTTTGATGACCATGAGGGGGAATGTTACAAGAAACTTCATTTAATAATGTGTCAAATTTATTATGCATAGGCATTAAATAACCTTCTTCCTTTGTTATGGGAGATGTCTCCTTTGGTAATTACTTAGATCATTAAGGGGGGGGGGGG
>ML292912.1:149087-162043 GCA_005239495.1 Nicotiana undulata | reverse complement strand
GGGGGGGTTGCTGGGGGTATTTAATGCTTTGTAAGTAAGTTTTTGGAAGTTAAGGTACTTACCTGTAACAGCTTCATAAAATTTGACTTCAATAGAGTTACCTGGATCAGTATTTTTTTTGCGACTGGGATTACTGCTTCTCCTGTTATCCGTTTGGTTTTTTATTTTTTGATTTTTCCTCCGCTGGAATGTGACTACCTGCCATTCCTCTTCCACTGTGTGTTGGCCAGACTTAGTGTTGGCCTCCATTGTAGAACCCGTTGGATGGGATTCTTCATGTTTGTTTGGGATAATAGTGCATGAGTTGTTTGTGTGACCCAAATAGCCACATCGTTTGCACAAAAAATTGATTCCTTCGTAAACAAGACTTTGTAGGTGAGATCCAATTAGAATGCTTTGTTGTACCGGCTGATCAAGTGGTAGTTCTACACATAGTCGTGCATATCTACCTCTTAGAGTAGAGCTTGTGCATGCATCGATCTTTAATAGTCTGCCTATGGAATTACCTATTTTCTTCAAGATTAGACTATCTTAGAATTCAGTTGGCAACTGTGGTAGTCGTACCCACAAGGCAGTGTGTATTTGTTTGGCTTTTTCTGCTACAAAATTTGGTTCCCACTGTCTTGTTGATAAGAAATGACCACTAATGAACCAAGGGCCATTTTGTAATGCAATTCTCATATCCTCCTCTTTTGAGAATTTAACTATGAAATAGTCATGGCCTAGATCTATTAGGAGAAAGGGTTCACATGGTTTCCATAATTTGATTAATTTTTCTTTGAGATATTGGTGTTGGATCCTTTTCCCCACTAGTTTGATGATCACATAGTATCTCCAGGGAGTGCACATTCTATTCCTATCTTCCACTGAGGCTGATTTCTTTGATTTTTTTCATTGTGGAATCAATGTATTTTTGATTCGATTCAATGGATTGGTTAGGGAGTTGTATATCAAGAATCATTGAATCCTGATGGTCAGGATTGAGATCTTGTGTATTGCAGGAGATGAAGTGGTTTGGTGTAATTTCTTGAGTTAAGTTATCAAGATTGATCATTGATTCAGTGGTCAAGAGCTTGTCTTTGAAGGAGGGAGTGGTGTCTCTTTGTTGCGTCTCTTGGGAGATATCTAGGGGCTTAGGAGGGATGAGGCAAGGCGTCGCCCCATCGGAGTTTATGATGGGGTGGTGGTCCATCGGAATCAGACGCCGGTAGCCTTAAGTTCCTATCAGGGGAGAGAGGACAACTAGTAGAGAATATATCTTATAGTTTATATCTGAATTTTGAGTGAAATTGATTAACAACCTATTTGGATGGTTATTACTTGTTGTATTATATCGTATTGTTACTTTAAATATAATATTTGTTTTGATTGTTACTTAAATTTATTGTATTATATTGTTAAATTTGTCGTTACGTAACCACAAAAAGTGCCACCTTATAGAACAGATTTGTTGTGGTCATGTTGTTATTTTATTTTTCTCTCATCGTGCCCTTTTTTATCATTAAATATTCTTATTTTATCATTTACCCTTCCGTATTATATAATAATATTATCTCGTACCTTACCTTTTTTTTTAATAATACTAGCATTATATCAGTGATTACAAGTTTTTTAAAAATTACCAAATATGATAAACCTATTTATTTGAGTTATAAAAAATACAAACTCTTGAAAATGATGAATAATGATAGTATATGGCCAATTTAATAAAGAAAAAATTGCATACACCACATAAAATTTTCCTATCATGATTTTGGTATATGAATTTTGTATTTGCTTTAGTTGCTCGACATGACAGAAAAATATAGTAACTCGTACTCAAATATATCTTGTAACAATATTATATTCTTCATGGCCTTAAAAAATACATTCTATTTTCTCGAGTACATAATATAAATTTTATCTTATTCCTTATTGGAAATCAAATTGAAAAAAATAAAAAAGACTCCATATTATTAGGTTTAACCATCATACCAATAATTTAATCGGATAGGTATTGTTTAAACCAATTATAAGTGTTTCTGAAGAAAACAATAAAATAATTATCAACAAAATTTAGGTAAAATTAATATCTATTATTATTATCTTAACCAACATGAAGGTACCTGTCACGACCCAAAATCCTAACTCAGGTCGTGATGACGCCCAACACCTAGGTCAGGCAAGCCAACACTTGTTTTACTAGCGAGATTTCTTTTTTACATAAAACGTTCCAATACTTACCAAGTTTTAAGTTTAAAGTCATTAAGTGGAAACGGATAAATTAACCAACTTGAACCAATGTACCCAAAAGGATCATAATCAACATATACAGTTCCAAAAATGTAATGTCTACTACGTGTGCCAGGAGATAGTGTCACAAGTCTACAGGCGGACTAGTAGAATATACAAAAGATAGAATAAACTGTTCTACTGTCTGAAATAAGTAGACATATATAAACAAAAGACAACTCCATAGTGTTGCTGAGAAACGCCAAGGGAAGAAACTCACCATGAATTCAGGTCCAGAATATACTCTCAGGATCGAGCTCCGGTCTGATAACCAGATGCACCTGCCTCAGAACCTGTACAATTAAGTACAGAAGCGTAGCATGAGTACATAAACAGATATGTACCCAGTGAGTATCCAATCTCAAAGAAGTAGTGACGAGAGGTCGACGTGATACTTACTAGGGTCAAAATGTAATAATATAATTAAATGAAGGCTAGGCAGGAATATCAGTCGTAATAATCACAAAGTCATGAAATATCAAGTATAAATTTGTAATTTACCTTTGCACGTCAAGTTCACTAGCATATAATGTACTAATTTTTCTTTTTACATGAATCAAATTATACAAGTATCACAAACTTCCAATCAATTATATAACACATAGTATGCCGAAAGCGTACGGCCGAAGCATCGCGAAAATAAATGTGCACTGCCGAGGGTCGAACGGCTCGAACCACAGATGCATCTATTACCCCGCTCGCGAATCGAACATGCGACGCGGTTGACATAATGATAGGGCTATCCCGCTCGCGAATCATACATGCTACGCGGGTGCCCATATTTATACACAGAATTATCAAGAATCCAAGGATTTAACAGAGATTATGCTTGAAGACAAGAATTTAAGCAATGTAATTTTGAAAGTAACTTCCTAAATATCTTCATACCAATTCGAGGATACTAAGCAACTCAAAATACATTTATGGTCACATACAAGGCACATAAAAGCATGCTTGTGAGTCCTAAAACTACCCAACATAATACAGTAGTAGCTACGCGCGGACCCTCGTCACCTCGTGCGTGCGTAGCCCCCGCAAATAAGGACATGCAATTATTTATAATCACGTAAGGGGACAATTCCCTCTTACAAAGTTAGAAAGGAGACTCACCTCGTGCCGAGCCTACTTTCCGGGTCAAGAATGCGCCCGAAACTCCAAACTCGTCTCCCAAGGACTCAAAACTAGCCAAATGTTGCGTAAATACATTAATTTAGACTCAAAAGCATGAAATTTTCCTATTTAATCAACCATTTTAGCCTACTTTGAAATATCTCAAAAATACACCCCCAGGCCCACATGCTCGGGTTCCAAAAATTCTCGAAGGAAACATTTACCCATAACCTAAGGATCATTAATATATGATTTTTGTATGATTTCATATCTAGTTAGTGGGTAATTTCCTAAAATCTCATGAAGCCCTAGGTTTTTGCTCTAACCTTTGATTTACACTAATTAGGGTGTTAAATTCACGTATTAAACGAACATTAGGGTGGAAATTACTTACCTCTTAGTAGTTAAATCATTGGTCCCTTTTGCATGCCCAAAATCGCCTAAGGAAGAAGGTGTAATGTTAAAAAATGGAGGTTTTCCCGTATTTTAAAAGACCTCTCTGCCTACAGGGATTCCGCACCTGTGGCTCAAGGACCGCACCTGCGGTCTTACATCTGCGAGGATCACCTCGCACCTGCGGAATTGGACACAGGGACCTGGGCTCGCACTTGCTGAGAGGAACCCGCCCCTGCGGAATATGATCCGCACCTGCGAGTAATGGCAGCCTCACCTGGGGACGCACCTGCGAGGCCTAGACCACAAGAGCGGTCTCGCACCTGCGATTGGTCAACCGCAGGTGCGGTTACACCAGATCTGGTGCACCAGCAGTTATTGCTGCTGGTTTTTGGCCTCGTTTGGCGCTCGAGCGGCACTTGGGCCCACCCGAGTCCCCGTCCAAATATACCAACAAGTCCCAAATCATAATACGGACTCTCTCGAGCCTTCAGAACACCCAAAACAACGCTAAAACTCAAAATCAAACCTCAAAATCCCCTAGAATCAAACTTAAGAACTTTAAGTTTTTGAATTCGCTAACAATGCGCCGAACTGACCTATTCTATTCGGAATGACACCAAATTTTGCAAGCAAGTCATAAATGACATAACGGAACTATTCCCGATCTCGGAATTTCGTTCGGACCTCGATAACACAAAAACACGTTCCAAACCTCAATTCGAACTTAAGGAAACTCTATTTTCGCTATTTTGCGCCGAAACGCTCCCGGGTCATCAAAACCCATTCCGGACATACACACAAGTCCGGAATCATCATACGAAGCTACCGGAACCGTCAAAACTCGATTCCGAGGTCGTTTACTCAAAACGTTGACCGAAGTCAAACTTGGCCTTAAAGGCCAACCCTAAGGAACTAAGTGTTCCTATACTACTCTAAACCCTTCTGAATCCCGAACCACCCGTCCCCACAGGTCATAAATCATAAAAAGCCACTACGGGAAGTCTCATTCAGGGGAACGGGGTCTTATAACGCAAAACAACCGGTTGGGTCGTTACATTCTCCACCTCTTCTACAAACGTTCATCCTCGAAAGGGTCTAGAATCATGCCTGAAGTGCTGAATAATTGTTGATATCTACTCTGCGTGTCCTCCTCGGACTCCCAAGTCGCCTCCTCGACCGGTTAGCCCCTCCACTGGACCTTTACGGCAGAAACTCCCTTGTATCTGAAGTGGCAGTCCTTCCTGTCAATAATAGCAACTGGCTCCTGCTCGTAGCCCAACCTCTCATCCAACTGAATGGTGCTAAAATCAACCACATGAGAGAAAATGGCGTGGTACTTCCGGAGCATGGATACATGAAAGACCGGATGAACTCCTGATAAACTAGGAGGTAAAGCAAGCTCATAAGCAACCTCTCTGATCCACCTCAATACCTCAAAATGACCTATAAACCTTGGGCTCAGCTTGCCCTTCTTCCCGAATCTCATGATACCCTTCATCGACAAGACTTTTAACAGGACCTTATATCCCTTCATAAATAATACATCACACGCCTTCTGATCCGCGTAACTCTTTTGTCTGGACTGTGCTATGCGGAGCCTCTCATGAATCAACTTCACCTTCTCCAAAGAATCCTTCACCAGGTCGGTGCCATATAGCTTAGCCTCACCAGGCTCAAACCACCCGATAGGAGAACGACATCGTCGACCATACAAAGCCTCAAATGGAGCCATCTCGATGCTGGAATGATAACTATTATTGCAAGCAAACTCGACCAAAGGCAAGAACTGGTCCCACTGACCTCCTAAGTCAATCACACATGCCCTGAGCATGTCCTTCATTATCTGAACTGTACGCTCCGACTGACCATCAGTCTGAGGGTGAAATGTTGTGCTGAGATCTATCCGTGTACCCATCTCACTATGCAATGCTCTCCAGAAGTGCGAGGTGAACTGAGGACCTCGATCTGATACAATGGACACCGGCACACCGTGCAACCGAAATATATCCCGAATGTAGATCTGGGCTAACCTCTCAGAAGTATAAGTAGTAGCTACTAGAATGAAATGCGTCGATTTGGTCAACCTATCCACAATGACCCAAAACGCATCAACCTTCCGCAAAGTCCGAGGCAACCCAACCACGAAGTCCATAGTGATGCGCTCCCACTTCCACTCCGGAATGGGCATCTGCTGAAGTAGGCCTCCTGGCCTCTGGTTCTCATACTTGACCTGCTGGTAATTAAGACATCTAGCCACATACTCCAGTATGTCCTTCTTCATCTACCTCCACCATAAATGCTGCTTCAAGTCACAATACATCTTCGTAGCACCAGGATGAACATAATACCGTGAACTGTGAGCCTCCTCTAGAATCCTCTCCCTCAGGCCATCAACATTAGGAACACACAAACGGCTCTGAAGTCTCAGAACACCATCCTCGCCCATAGTAATTTCCTTGGTACCACCCTGAACCACTGTCTCCCGTAGCTCTGCCAAACACGGATCATCATACTGTCAGGACTTAATCTCCCCCAATAACGAAGACTGAGCAACCACATGTGCAAGAACTCGGCGAGGCTCTGAAAGGTCCAATCTCACCAGGAGATTAGCCAAGGACTGAATGTCCAAGGCTAGGGGTCTCTCCTCTGCTGCAATATAAGCCAAACTACCCATACTCTCCGCCTACCTGCTCAAGGCATCCGCTACCACATTTTCCTTGCCCGGATGATAAAGAATGGTGATGTCATAATCCTTCAGTAACTCAAGCCACCTATGCTGCCTCAAATTAAGATCCCTCTGCTTGAACAAGTGCTGTAAGCTGCGGTGATATGTATAAACCTCACAGGACACCCCATACAAGTAATGCCTCAAAATCTTAAGGGCAGGAACAATCGCCGCCAACTCTAAATTGTGCACAGGGTAATTCTTCTCATGGACCTTCAGTTGGCGCGGAGCATAAGCAATAACACTCCCCTCCTGCATCAACACACACCCCAAGGAGGTTGTTAGTGACTCAGTATGAGATGCGGTTTTAAGAGTTAACACGTCATGCTACCGAGGTGGTCCCTACTGATAGGGAGAGGATAAGGAGGTTCGTAAATGGACTCACTTATCAGATTCGTATTTTGATGGCTAGGGAGAGGGTATCAGATGCTACCTTCGAGAAGGTTGTTGATATTGCTTGAGATATTGAGTCAGTTTGCCTCCAGGAGCGAGAGGAGAGGGAGGCCAAGAGGCCTCGTGGAACTGGCAGTTTCGGTGGTGCTCCATCCAGAAGGTAGTTTCAGCATAGTAGAGGCCACCCATTTAGGCCTCCTCAGCCAGCTCGCCTAACTTTCAACGGTGCATCCTCGGGGCAGGGTCCCTGCAGTTCTCACCCAGGCCGTTCGTCATTCAGTGCTCTCCCAACTCAGAGCTCCTCTCGAGCACTATCTATTCAAGGTTCCTCCGTGCATGATTCTTCTGGTGGTTATTCTGATTCCAAGGGTTCCCTTCAGTCCCCATCTCCTACAGCAGGGAGTTGTTATGAGTGCGGGGAGTTCGAGCACATGAGGAGGCAATGTCCTAATCTTCTTGGAGGCCCATCTCAGTCTAGGATCCAACCTTCGACTTCAGCTCCGATTACTTCACCAACCACCCAAGCAGCTAGGGTTGGGAGTCAGTCAGCTAGAGGTCGCCCTAGAGGGGGAGGTCGAGTAGGTGGATGTCAGGCTCGTATTTATGCACTTCCAGACAGGACAAATGCTATAGCCTCCGATGCAGTGATCATATGTATTATCTCAATCTGTCACCGAGATGCTTTGGCCTTATATGACCCTGGTTCCACATATTCTTATGTTTCATCATATTTTGCCCATTTTCTGGATATGCCCCGCGAGTCTTTAGTTACATCTGTTCATGTGTCAAATCCGGTGGGCGATCTTATTGTTGTGGACCATGTGTATCAGTCGTGTGTGGTATCTATTGGGGGTATAGATACCCGAGTGGACCTATTATTAGTTAGCACAGTTGATTTTGATGTGATATTGGGCATAGATTGGCTATTTCTGTGTCATGCTGTTCTTGATTGTCACGCTAAGACCGTGACCTTGGCTATGCCAGGAGTTCCAAGGGTTGAGTGGAGAGGTTCTACTGAGTATGTGCCTAGCAGGGTGATTTCTTACTTGAAGGCTCAACGTATGGTTGAAATGGGATGTTTATCATATTTGGATTGTGAGGGATCTCAGTGGTGAGACTCCCGGTATTGATTCTGTTCCTGTGGTCCGTGATTTTTCGGACGTGTTTCCTGCAGACCTGCCAGGCATGCCACCTGACAAGGACATTGATTTTGGTATCGATCTTGTGCCAGGCACTCAACCTATTTCTACTCCACCTTATCGTATGGCACCAGTGGAGTTGAAGGAATTGAAAGAACAGCTTCAGGAACTCCTAGATAAGGGGTTTTTTCGGCCTAGTGTGTCACCTTGGGGTGCACCGGTGTTATTTGTAAAGAAGAAGGATGGTTCCATGAGAATATGTATTGATTACAGGCAGTTGAACAAGGTTACAGTCAAGAATAAGTATCCTTTGCCTCGTATTGATGATTTTTTTGACCAGCTTCAGGGAGCCAGGGTGTTCTCTAAGATTGACTTGAGATCCGGGTATCATTAGTTGAAGATTCAGGATTCTGACATCCCGAAGACTGCCTTCAAGACTAGATATGGTCATTATGAGTTTCTTGTCATGAAATTTGGGTTGACCAATGTCCCAGTAGCCTTTATGCACTTGATGCACAGTGTGTTCCCGCCTTATCTTGATTCCTTCGTCATCGTGTTTATTGACGACATCTTGGTATATTCCCGATCTCGGGAGGATCATGAGCAGCATTTGAGGATTGTGCTTTAGACTCTGAGGGAGAAGATGTTGTATTCAAAGTTTTCGAAGTGTGAATTTTGGCTTGATTTGGTGGCATTCTTGGGCCATGTGGTGTCTTGTGATGGGATCAAAGTAGATTCAAAGAAGGTGGAGGCGGTGCAGAGTTGACCTAGACCGTCATCAGCTACCGAGATCCGCAGTTTCCTTGGTTTGGCAGGGTACTATCGCCGTTTTGTAGAGGGATTTTCATCTATTGCAGCACCTATGACCAGACTGACCCAGAAGGGTGATCCGTTAAGGTGGACTGAGGAGTGTGAGGAGAGCTTTCAGAAACTCAAGTCAACTTTGACTACAACTCCGGTGTTGGTTTTGCCTACGCGTTCAGGTTCTTATATAGTCTACTGTGATGCCTCGAGAGTTGTCCTTGGAGCGGTATTGATGCAGGACGGTAGGGTGATTGCCTACACGACCCGACAATTGAAGGTGCACGAGAAGAATTATCAAGCGCATGATCTTGAGCTAGCAGCCATTGTCCACACATTGAAGATTTGGTGTCATTATTTGTATGGAGTGCATTGTGAGATTTTCACTAATCACCGTAGTTTGCAGTATCTGCTTAAGCAGAAGGATCTGAATTTGCGTCAGAGTAGATGGTTGGAGCTTCTCAAGGATTATGACCTCACTATTCTATATCATCTGGGGAAGGCCAATGTAGTGGCTGATGCCTGATTCGCAGAGCAGAGAGTTTGGGGAGTCTAGCCTACCTTCCAGCAGTAGAGCGACCTTTAGCACTTGATGTTCAGGCTTTAGCGGGTCAGTTGGTGAGATTGGATTTATCCGAGCCCCCATGAGTATTGGCTTGTGTATCCTCCAGGTCTTCTCTTTATGATCATATTAGAGCACGTCCGTATGATGACCCACACTTGCTCATTCTTCAGGACATGGTCCGGCGGGGTGATGCCAGGGATGTGGTTACTGGTGATGATGGGGTCATGAGGATGCAAGGCCGGATTTGCGTGCCCAATGTGGATGGGCTTCGAGAGTTGATTTTAGCAGAGGCTTATAGCTCGCGGTATTCCATCCATCTGGGTACTGCGAAGATGTATCAAGATCTGAGACAACATTATTGGTGGAGGCGGATGAAGAGGGATATCGTTGAGTTTGTGGCTCGGTGTTTCAACTGTTAGTAGGTCAAGTAGGAGCACCAGAGGCCAGGTGGATTACTTCAGAGGTTAGATATTCCGGAGTGGAAGTGGGAGCATATTACCATGGACTTTGTAGTTGGGCTCCCACGGACTTTGAGGAGGTTTGATTCTATATGGGTTATTGTGGATCAGCTGACCAAGTCCGCTCACTTCATTCCTGTTGGTAATACTCATTCTTCGGAGCGGTTAGATGAGATTTATATCAGGGAGATTGTCCGATTACATGGGGTTCCAGTTTCTATCATTTTCGACAGAGGTACTCAGTTCACATCTCAGATTTGGAGAGCCGTGCAGAGAGAGTTGGGTACTTAGGTTGAGTTGAGCACTTCGTTTCATCCTTAGACCGACGGGCAGTCAGAGCGTACTATTCAGATTCTAGAGAATATGTTGCGTGCCTATGTCATTGATTGTGGGGGTTCATGGGACCAGTTTCTGCCACTCGCGGAGTTTGCATATAATAACAGTTATCAGTCAAGTATCCAGACGACTTCGTATGAGGCTTTATATGGTAGGAGGTGTAGATCTCCGGTTGGTTAGTTTGAGCTGGGCGAGGCTAGGCTATTGGACACAGACTTTGTTCAGGATGCGTTGGATAAGGTGAAGTTGATTCAGGAGCGGCTTCGCACGGCGCAGTATAGGCAGAAGAATTATGCAGACCGGAAGGTCCGAGATGTGTCTTTCATGGAGAGAGAGAAGGTATTGCTGAAGGTGTCACCCATGAAGGGTGTTATGAGGTTCGAGAAGAGGGGCAAGCTGAGTCCCCGGTTCATTGGGCCTTTTGAGGTGCTTCAGAGGATTGGAGAGGTGGCTTATAGACTTGCTTTGCCACCCAGCTTATCGAGTGTTCAACCAGTGTTCCGTGTTTCGATGCTCCGGAAGTATATTGGTGACCCTTCCCATGTTATAGACTTCAGCACAATTCAACTTGAGGGTGATATGTCCTACGAGGTAGAGCCGGTGGCTATTTTGGGTCGGCAGGTCAGGAGGTTAAAATCTAAGGATATAACTTCAGTGAAGGTTCAGTGGAGAGGGAAGCCTGTGGAGGAGGCCACTGGGGAGACCGAGCGGGAGATGTAGAGCAGATATCCTCACTTGTTTGAGACTCCAGGTATATTTCTAGACCCGTTCGAGGACGAACGTTTAAGAAGGGGAGAATGTAACGACCCGACCAGTTGTTTCGTGGAATTAGCCCCGTTATTCCTGTTTTTGCCTTGTCATGCATTTCTTAGTTTGTTTATGATGTGTTGGGGTCGGTTGGTTCGGGTTCGGAGTGGTCGCGGTGAGAATTGAGACACTTAGTCTCTTAAATTGGCCTAATAGTTGGAAAAGTCAACTTGGAGTTGACTTATTGATAAACGACCTCAGAATGTAGGTTTTACGGCTCGGATAGATTCGTTAGGTGATTTGGGACTTAGGAGTGTGTTCGTAATATGGTTTTGAGGTCCGGTGTAGAATTAGGCTTGAATTGGTGAAATGGAGTTTTTGGCGATTTCCGTTCGGCAGTGGAAAATAGGCTATCAGGGTCGGAATGGAATTCCGAAAGTTGGAGCAGGTTCGTAATGTCATTTTGGACGTGTGCGTAAATTTTCAGGTCATTCGGATGTGTTTTGGTTGGTTTCGGCATCGTTGGTGATTTTCGGAAGTTTTAGGAGTCTTAGGCTTGAATCATGGGTTGCATTGGAGTTTCGATATTATTTTGGGTGTCCCGAGAGTTCGACTAGGTCCGGTTTATCATTTGTGACTTCTTTTTATTTTTGGTTGGGGTGCCGAGGGGCTCGGGTTGATTTCAGATGGTCGTCGAAAGGTTTGGAGTTGAGAAATTGCAGTTGAAGCTGCTGGTGTGAGAGAGTTTCTGGTTTTTCCACACCTGTGGAAGGGGAGCCGCATATCCGGACTTTTGGCTGGCTGGAAGAGTTCCGTAGGTGCGAGGTTTTTACCGCACTTGCGAAGCCGCAGATGCGGAAATTTGAGCGCAGGTGCGGAAGCTTGGCTTTTGAGTGACGTCTGCAGGTGCGCACCTTGGACCGCAGGTGCGCGTAAATGGCTGCAAGTGCGGGACCACTGGACATAAGGGTATATAAACCAGCCTTCGCGAATTTGAGCCATTTCTTCAATATTTTCATCCGGAATTAATCTTTGGGAGAGGGTTTTGAAGGAGGAAATCAAGAGAACTTCGTTGAGGTAAGATATTTGAACCTAAAACTCATTCCTATGTAATTTCTGGACTGATTTAGGGTGAATTTGTGGGAAAAATCTGTGTTAAATTGGGGGTTAGATCTTGGAAAAAAATTGAGACTTTGATTGAGGGATTGAAGGGGCAATTGTGGTCCGATTGGATGTTCTTGGTATGTATAGAATCGTGGGACAATGAGGATCCCAATTTTGTGATTTTTATCGAATTCTGAGATGTGGGTCCGGGGGTCGGGTTTGGCCAATTTCGGGATTTGTCCCTAATTTTGATAATTTTCGAATGTGTTTCATCTCCCTAGCATATTTTGATGTTATTAATCTGATTTGATAGACTCAGAGCATTTGGGAACCGATTCGAGGGGCAAAAGCATCGCAGAGTAGTTTTCGGGCCGGTTTGAGGTAAGTAACGATTGTAACTCTAGACCTTAGGGTATGAAACCCTGGTATTTAGTATTGTTTTGATAAATGAGGTGACACACATGCTAGGTGACGAACGCGTGGGCATGCTCCGATAGGGATTGTGACTTGTTCCGTCCCGTAGCGACTTCTAAGCTGCGTGTTTGATTTGAAACCTTATAATATCTTGTATTTTAGAGACTTATATTCATTATGGGCTGTATGCCATGTTTGGGGCCTTGTGCCGACCTGTTTAGACCCTTAGGGGTAATATTCCACTATTCTTACACTAGTTTTGGTAGAAAACTTATGAACTCAGTCATGCTTTATATCTGTTGCTGTTATCACTGTTATCACACTATTTTGAAATACTGAGAGGTATTTTGGGCTGAGTCCCGTGAGTTGAGATGAGTTGCCCAAGTGGCTTGAGAGAATGACTGAGTGAGGCCGAGAGCCGAGTATGTGAGGATAGTTATGGATCGGGCTGCACGTCGCAACACACACACACACACACACAAACACACACACACACA